>JASANC010000171.1:0-24602 GCA_030248135.1 Theristus sp. LFF4_11 | reverse complement strand
AACATGTTTTTTTCAGTCGGTAGGCCATGAGATGAACATGATATCTTGTTGATTGGCGTACGTTATAGGTCTACAATGGAGTTGTGCGATATATTGTTAAACAATTGGAGCGGGGATGTTGGTTAATACCACATCACACGACCGTTTTTCAGATACCCGATAACATGGCCACATGTTAAAACTTGCGTGCTGAGCTAAACTAACATGTTAAACTTGCGTCTGTCAGTTGCCCGCAACGTGATCGCGAAATCATGGTACGTGTTTTCGATACGATGATTTGAAGAGTGGGCTCTCGAAGGGCTTTGAAGAAATAGCATAGCTGGTTGAACCTGAAAGTAAGTGTCTTGGGGGGGGCGACCGGGTCGACAGGGGTTGCCGACTTAGCTACAGCAAACAGGAATTTTTGAACACAGTCAAATTTTGGTAATTTTCTAAAGAGGAACAACTAAGAACGGTTCAATATTCAAGTACACGTCGAAAATTGTCCTGTTTTACTGTTGAAAATGCAACTTTCCCTCTATGAAATGGACATAATTTCAATAAAACACGATTTTCGCTCTTATAGTTTTCCGGATCGTTCTGAAAATATCTAGATGAACTCAGCTCGACGAGACGCTTCGAACAAACCTAACTTGTAAAAAAAAATTTTTTTTTTTTTAAATTTTTTTTTAATTTAAAAAAAAAATCCGGATTTTTTTTCCCCTAACCCTAACAACGGGTGAGGAAAAACAGACCTCAGTGGTCAAGTGGTCATAAGCACTGGTCCGGATAACCAGGGACGTGGGTTCGAATCCCACTCGCGGTTTCATAATGCCTGCATTTCTTTCCAAAAATAGAAGAACAAACAAAGAACAAACATCGCGCGCCAAAAGCAACACACAAAGATAATCGCACATCCGATCCTGATCACGCAGTGCTATCGGTGACAGCGATCTTGCTGATGCGTTTCCGCTGTAGCCAATGTCGATCCAGACTGTCCACCGCCAAAAGAACGATCGCCACGACGACGACGGCGATCTGCAGCGGCAGATCCTCGTCCTCTTCGTCGTCGTGCTCCTCGCTCGAGTCACCGTTTCGATCGTCGATCCTTCCACCGCCGAATCGACCGGTGCCGTCGCCGTCGTCGTCGCCGTCCGGCTCCGGAATGAAGACGACGATTAGCGACAGGGGAGAGTTTTAGGAACGCTCCAGTAGTAGTTTTCCCTGTAGTGCTGTGTACACCATACTGAATTATAGAGTGGTATAGTGTGTTTGTGTGAACCTGTCAGTTTTTTTTCGCAGAATACAGAGGTCGCGAATGGAGAAAGAACGCGATTGGAGTTGCGCATGATTTTAGCCACAAATTTGGGTGTTCGGTTGATCAACCAAACCTGATACATTCGTTATTTTTTCAATGGAAACTTCCATGTGCTCAGCTGTTCTGCGGAAAAAAGTGACATGTCACGTAACACCAATTCATCAATATCTGCTCTTGATCACCGTGACCTGTGAGAACATTTGCAATAGTCCGTCATGTCGTCAGCAGTTCGCTAACAGCGCGTGGTGTCTAGCACTATTGGGCTACTACTGTATGTACAGTCGAACTCTAAATTATAGGGAATCAGCTAATTGGTTAGTGGTCACGTGCATGCATATGCTTTCTGTGAAAACCAGACTCCGCCCCCATAAGCAATGCCTGCACAGAAAGTATGCATGCACGGGATCACCAACGACGACGCTAATTCCGTATCATTTCGGTTCGACTGTACAATGAGCTATTCTAAAACTGGTCCCAGTAGCGTGATTAGTAGCACGAGGAAACTGCGCACGTTGTGCACGATGAGACGAGGCCAGTCGAGAGGGGCAAGGAGTTCGTTGAGAAAGTTTGAGAACGACTTCAGGTTGTCCATGATCGACTGGACGTAGAATGTGAGACCATCGGTCATGTTCACCGCGATACGGTCCGCGCCTGAGAGGGTTTTCTCGGTTGTTTTTGGGTTTTTTTTTTGGTTGGTTTCGCACCGGTGAAGAATCGGAAAGTGTTTTTTTGGTGTTTTTGGTTTTTTAGTTGGTTACAGTTGGTTACAGTTACTGTTGCAGTTACTGTACTTGATAAATACCAGTTAAAAAACGGCCGTTTTGATTAGCGCCCAATGAAACGGCAGATTGTTTCACTGTGTTTTTACACGTCGAATTGTGAATCATGGGTTTATATTGCGTTGCTGTTTCTTGTTCAGTCACTCATGGGAAATCCGATTGATTATTGCTGGCGGTTGTACCGTATTACCCCCAATAAACCCCCATGGGGGATTAATACGTCAGCGACTTTTAGGGGTGGGGGTTTATTGGTAGGGAGGGGATTATTGGTGGGGAGGGGGGGTTTATTTACAAAAAAATTCTGGGGGCGGGGGTTTGTTGAAAAATGGCAAAAATACCTTGCATGGCAGGCAAGAAAGTCGCAGCTGCCATTCGGTCTACCCGGGCGCGACGGTGTGGGGTATTGTGGATTTGTTCAAACGTGTCCGGACTAAAATGACGTCATTTGCTTTAAAAATGCCCGTTTGTCAAAGCACAGGCACTAAAATGTGAGTTTGATGTGACTGATTCGACATTCACCATTTGTTTGCGAGAAGAAACCGGCTAAACGGAAAGTCTGGTTTGCTGTGAACGGCAGGCGCATGTTTGGCGGCACATAACGTCATTTCAGTGGGACACGTTTAAAAAAGTTATCTAAAAATGCGGGAGACGCATATAACAGGAGGAATATGGCCTTGGGTAGAAAGACTTGGCGATCGTCGCGAACGGCGCTTCCATCAAACGCCATCGGCACCATCGACGACAGCGAAATGCTGCAGGACCGATTTCCTCCATGGTAAGTGGACATTTAACAACCAGGCAACGGGAAAAAATGAGAACGTTACAATCGTTGAGTTTGTCTTTCTGCAAAGCATTTCCTCAACGCCAGAAGCTTCGCGTTTTCTTTCACGCATGAAAATAGTGCCGGGGCGATTTCTGGCAAATGTTTGGTGATGATCGCAGTGAAAAAACACATAAATGTCTATGGGCACCCCACTCGACGGCGTTCTGTACGCTGTTCTGGGTTAGCCCTGGCTAAAAACATATCGACTAAAATCCCCAACAACAACATACAATACAGCATGGCCGAATAAATACGGCAGTCCCTGTATTCTCCATCAAGGCGGGATCAGTCGCAGACTAGGAGTTGTCTTTCAAGAATGCCAAGATAGTTCCCAATTGTGTGTGCAAGGGCGAAAGAATGAACAGAATAGCACGAAAAAATCACAATCAGCTTTCACGTCAAATTTCACACACAATTGGGTTTCTGAACGTCTTTTTTCTTTCCTTCAGATTTCGCGCGCTCCTTGCACCCTGAGAAAGCTGCCATGTGTTTAAGCGGCCATTCCGTACAAATGCGACTTGTTTGTATTCAGTTGGCCATGTCCGCGGACAACGGCTACGGCGACATGATACTGACCGCAGGACAGGAGGAGTCGTTGGACATGAGCAGCTACAATCTGGAACGCATGGACAAAGGCCTGCCCATGGCGCCCGGAATGGGCAGGGCAGCTATAGTCGGAGACCAGTATCGGTGGCCGAACGCCACCATGCCTTACGTGCTGCCGGACAGTTTCAAGGCAGACAACGCTTTGTGCGTTTTGCGGGTTGCGGGTTTGGTTCGTGGGTGATGGCAATAATTGGGCACAACATGGCAAACAAACGCAAACTGGGAGGGCGCCGCTAATGAGCCTGTGAAATTGAAACGTGAAACTCGCTGCCCGTCGGTGCCCTACGTTGAATAGAGGCTTGCCTACGTTGAGCAGACTCTCGATAACTGACCAAATGCGTGTTTCCAAACAGAAAACGACAACACTGTTGTTTTTTTAGTTTGTGATGCAGAGAACTGCTAGAAATGCATACGCTTCTTGTCACTGTACACACTGGGCATGCAAAAATCGGTACACAATGAAACATACGAAGGGGCAACTTATCGATTGGTGCTGACTACCGAACGATAAGGCTCGTGTTTCACACCTAGTCAATTATTATAAAAACGATCTGGCAAGTTGCTGATTCTGGCGATTCACAGCTCCTCCGGGGGCAGCGAAGCCAGGCCGCCGGCTAAACCCGGGGGTCGTGGCCGAGTCCGGCTTTGGGGTTGCCGGAGCAGTGTAACCTGTGCGTCCCCCGTGTTTCGCTGGGTGTGTGGTTGGCACGGATGAAGCAGGCCCATAACTATTACCCATGGTAATAGGGGCTTGTGGCTGCGTCGCCACCGCCCTCTTTTTATTTTTTTTGAACAAAAAACTTGGACTTACATGTAAATTTGTTTTTAAGGCAAATGTTATGAGCGATGTGAGTTTGCATGCTCTGTATTCTACATAAGTGACAGGTTTAAAACAAACATACTATGTATACGAGCACCGATTGTTGTTAATTGCCGCCGCTGCAAAAAAATGGTGTATTTCGCACCAATTTAGCGTGTCAACTACAGGTTGCGGATGCACGTGAGCGCATTTTGTGTCTTTTTGACCACTTTTCAAAACGGATTCTCATAGCAAAACGATCTGGCAAGTTGCTGATTCATGCGATTCACAGCTCCCATAGCTCTTTGGGGGTAAGCGAAGCCTGTAAGACCGCCGGCTCAACCCGGGGGGCGTGGCCGAGTCCTGCTTTGGGGTTGCCGGAGCAGGTGTAACCTGTGCGTCCCCCGTGTTTCGCTGGTGTGTGGTTGGCGCGGTCGAGGTATTGCCCATAACTATTACCCATGGATCTGGTAATAACTCGTAATAATAACTGGTAATAACCGCCAGTAATTAACTCGCTTTAACTGGCTTGCGGCTGCGTCGCCACTGCCCTTTTTATTGGATCTTTCTATTTGCCGGAACAGGAAAAACCGCGCGATCAAGCCAATTTTTGTCGGTAATCGATGGAATTTCAAATGTCTTCATTTTTATCATTGTTTAAAAGAATCGGATTGCTGTATTGATGTTAGAAAACGGTTGGAAACGTCGTACAAACGGTCAAATTGACAAAGAATTTTTTTTCTTCCCCGTCCTCTTCTGTCCCATTCTTTGTTTATCGCTTGAGTCATGCACAACTTCAGGATTGGTTGTCAACTGAACACACTTTCCAAATTGTTTTGTGGCGTTATTTAGACACAAATTATGTTTTTTTTGTTCAGCGTTTAGCAAGCACTTTCGTTTGGATTAAGCAAAAATTTTGCCCAGAGCTAAGTCAGACTTTTGGGTGTATATAAGTGGGAAATTTCCACAAAATTGGCAAAGCTATGTGAAAGAGTTATACGCAATCAAGATGGCCCACTACGTCTCGCCCACCCGGTATTCAGTGCCAGCTGGCGGTGTTTGACGTCACCTGACGCTTCCTATATGGATTTTAGCGTGTTTTTTTTGCCAGCATGACGCCATTCAACAAGGCGGTCGACACAATCAACTCCAAGACTTGCTTCACCTTCCGTCCCAAGCAACCGGGCGACTCGTGGTGGGTGACGATTGTCGATGGCAACGGCTGTCTCTCCAACGTTGGCCGTGTCAAGTACAGCCAGTGCAGATGGACAAGGGGTCTCGAATGCGAAAGTTTGTGGCAGCAAATCTATGATCTTTTATTTTGGTTTCGAGACTCGATGCGCGCATAGATAGGTAAACAGTGTCATGCATGACGCGGGAATTCAAAATTGGTGGCTGAGTCACTGATGGGACTATTTTGAATTGCCACATCGGGTATGATGTCTGCATGTCTTTTCGACGTCTGCAGAGACGCGCATTCAGTCTCACAACTAAAACAAAGGACACTATTTTCTTTCATGAATGCAGACGCATGGATGCCAGCTCATGAATGCAGACGCATGAATGCCAGCTCATGAATGCAGACGCATGAATGCCAGCTCATGAATGCAGACGCATGAATGCCAGCTCATGAATGCAGACGCATGAATGCGAGCTCATGAATGCAGACGCATGAATGCCAGCTCATGAATGCAGACGCATGAATGCCAGCTCATGAATGCAGACGCATGAATGCCAGCTCATGAATGCAGACGCATGAACGCCAGCTCATGAATGCAGACGCATGAATGCCAGCTCATGAATGCAGACGCATGAATGCCAGCTCATGAATGCAGACGCATGAATGCCAGCTCATGAATGCAGACGCATGAATGCCAGCTCATGAATGCAAATGCATGAATGCGAGCTCATGAATGCAGCTGCATGAATGCCCGCAATGTGTTGCAGAGAACGGCGGTCAGAAGCTGATGCTGATGCGCGGCACGCCGGGCGTCACCAGCTGCTGGTGGGTATACCAGATCACGCACGAGCTCATGCACGCCATCGGCTTCTACCACGAGCACAGTCGGCCTGACCGCGACGACAACATCGAGCTCGTCAAGGAGAACATCGAGCCGAACTGGGCCGGTGCGTCTGCTGCTGTTTGTTTTCACTGCCCGTTTCGTTTGTTGCCAAACTTCTACTTTTCACAGAGATTTCCTTTTGTAACAGCCTTTTGTAATGAAACTACCATTAACTCATCCCTTTGGGGCCTTTGGTAGCACAATTTCACCAATGTCACTGCATTCAGCCACTGAATTCGCTGGGTATGTGTTTCAAACAGGTTTCCAATTAACCCCCATGGGGGATTATTTGTGGGGGGGATTATTCGGAAACTGGTTGGGGGGGTGGGGGTTTATTGGTGGGGGGGTTAATGGTGGGGGGGGGTTTAATGGGGGTAATACGGTATGTTGAGTTTTGGTTTGCTAATGATTGTTGGTCTGAACTGCACTAAACTCGATGCAGATTAGTTATAGCATGCCAGATGGTGTAATGTGTCTTTCATCGATGTGCAAAAAACCACCGCCAGCTGTCATAATCCACACCAACTGGCGGCGTCTCGTTGTTGCTAACGCCGCGATGAAAACGCCAAATTTTTTTCCCATCAGTGATTCAATCGTAATAAAATGCGCAAACCACCCATTCAAATTCAAACATAAAAACGACCTGCAATAAAGAAAGAAAAACTTCCGCCAAGAAAAGCACCTACCAACACTGGCATCAAGATTGGCGTGTGCCACGTGTTCTGCGGGTGGCGGCGGCTGCGCCAGCTGCTGCAAATGGCCGACAGCGTTGCCAATTCTGGCGCCAATTGGCGTCACAATGCGAACGTGCCTCTCGGTGACGCCACTCTCAATCGCACCGGTCTTGTCATGAACGCCAGTCTCGCTGTTGTTGTCCTCGGAGTTCCGCTCATCTTGGTCGGAGGTTTCGGAGCTGCTGAAAACGAAATCCTTTCCACCAATCGTGGAACTGTAAATTATAGGCTATCCGCTGATTGGTTGGTGAACACGTGATGCATACTTTCCGTGCAGGGCAGTCTCCACCTCCACAGCAATGCCTGCGTGCATCACGTGATCACCAACCAATCAGCTGATTGCCCATATAATTTAGTGTTCGACTATTGGTAGTTGCGTAGCGGAACAATGCAATGATGATCATCAACAAATTGCAGAAAAAAGTGCAATTTTCTCATGAATGAACTAAGGGGCATTCATGAAGCAGCATTTGGTGACTCGCAGCTAACTTAGCTACGCCGTCATTAAACATTGCTTCATGAATGCCGCCTGAAAAAAGAAAAAAAATTCTCACGCATAATGGCCGTTCGCGTCAGCCGCCGGCGTCGCACTGGCGTACGGCTCGACGACGTTGGCCAACACCTCCGAGAACGTCGCCACCAGTTCGCCGTAGTATTGGACGCGGTCGCGGTCAGCGCTCGACAACGTTTGGTCGTGCAGAATGTACTGCAAAGAATGGTGCAGCGACGATTGAATGCGGACACGCGCGCCACAAGTTTTCTTTCTGATGAAAGCCGGACACAGATGTTTTACTGCAGGCTATTATCAATTTTTTTTGGATTCTGCGACTGAATGCGTTTTGCAGACGTTGAAGGGAAAGTAAAGGGACTTTGGTGTCTTCTAGTGGCCTGGATGGCGGTAGCACGTTAGACCATTGCCTGTGCGCTCGGGTGATTGAGCCCTGCTGACGAGGTGTATAGGCACTTTCAATTTATGTTCAGTTTACATTGTACAGTTTCAATCTTAATGTGGCAATTCAAAATAGCGTGGCTCGATTTTGGGGGACTCGGTCGGATCACTTTACCAATTTTGAATTCCTGCGTCATTCATATTCCGACTCACCGAAATCGATTTCTCCGTCTGTCTGAGCAGCCCACGGTTCAACTGTCGCACAGCCGCCTTCGACACGTAGCCCTGCTGTATGTCGATCAGTAAACGTCTCAGCGCCTTCCGGGTGCTCTCGACGTTCGTGCGCGCCTCCCGAAGCGACTCGCGCAGACTACTGCTGACGCCGCAGCCCATTTCTCGTGATCCGGTTTTTTGTGACGAAGTTTTGTTTTCGAAAACTTTTTGCGACTTTTTAGTTTTGGAATTTTTGAGTACGCTGAAAAAATGATGTCCCACACTTGTGTCACAGTGTTCTGTCCCGCCGCATGTCCCGGTAATAAAAATTGCCAAGAACGCTAAAGTTGCCAAAAATGATTGGGAAATGTTAGCAGAACAATCACCGGTTAGCTGTACCTTTGAGGCATTTTGAGCAATTACACGAGGTACAGCACACGAGGCGGGACACGCGGCGGGACAGGACATGGGAGACAAGTTGGGGGGACATTTATTCCATGTTTTTTTCTTTCTGGTATGAATTACAGCTTCATGGAAACGATTAGTTTGGAAAAATATGTCAACGTGTTTGGATGTACGCAGTTGATGCAAATGACAATGAAAAAACGCGGTGGTGGAAATCACACAGCACAACAGATGTGTTGCGCAAACCTGTTACTGTTACAGAACGACAATTTTTGACTTTGCAGATTCACGTTTTCAACCTCAAATGCTCACTTTTTATGCATGTGTGCTGCAGCGGTCGTGCGCTGGCTGCTGGTTTGAACTCGTTTGATGCGAGATGAGTCGAAAATAGTTCATTTCATAAAAATGCTGCCGGTTTCAACGCGATTTCATTTTCAAAATTCACGGTTTTATTGCGGCGCATCGTAATTTGTGTGTTTATCATGATAGAATGTGCGCGATTGGTTGGTTATGATTGTTCTGCTGTCAATGACTTTTTTGGTGGTGACGCATGTTTTTCGTGTTTTCACACACCGGGTGTCGATTTTCCGGTATGTCCATCGGTAACAATGACGAAGTTCAAAAATTGTTTTGAAAACCATAAAATACCAACACGTGCAGTACTAAAAATGCAGATTGACGGTGTCATTCACGGTCACACACGTTTCAGCTTTCAATTTTATCCGTTTTTGACCTTTAGCCGTTCATGAAATCCGGTGAATTTCGCTGGAATACAGCTATTTTTGAAACTAAGACATAACCGTCACGTGTATTTCAAATTCGAACTAGGACCTATCGCCGAAAACACACGTTATACCAATCTAAAGTTCCAGTCTGAAGACCGTGCACTCAGTCAGTAATAACAGTCAGTCAGCCAGTAAAGCGGCATTCATGAAGTGTTTTTTAAGCATACGCAGCTATTAAACACTGCAAATCGCGTTCGCGTTGTTTCAAATCAATGTTGAAAATTTTACTTTAAAAATGATGGAAGAGCAGTGACAATCAAACACACACGCACACATACGACAGCGCGCATGTGTCAGTGTGTTTGCTTGTGACTGTGCAACATCACCGTGTTAAGGGGCATTCATGAAGCATCACTTAGTGACTCCACTGCTGTGTTTTAACACAGCTCAGCGTCACTAAATACTGCTTCATGAATGCCGCTTTGCAAGCAGAGTGTATCAGCTTCAGACTAGGAATGTGTCATTCTAGTACACCTGCACCATATCATGTGTGTCCGACAACAGCGGCGTCTTCTCATTCGCGCGTCTCGCATCCAATTGAGCGTCTTGTCGCGCATTTCGTTGTCGTCGCTGATAGACACACCATAAACAACCGGCAATAATCACGCCAACCAGAATACCAATGCAGATGCCAAGCGTGGTGAAGCCGAACTTTGTCGCTTTCTTCACCTCGGCTGACGCCAATTCCACCGTCATTTCTGGCGGGAACTGCAGTGTCAGTTTCGCGGATTGTTCAGCGACAGGGCGGTTTCGGTCGAGCATTTTTTTCAGATCGCTATCGATGGCGGACTGATTCGGTGTGGCTGGTTTCGTTTGCTTTTTCGGTTGTGTGTCAGATTTTAGAGGGGAGCCGGTGACGAAGTTCGCTGGGTTGAAGTAACGATCGCAGCTGCCGACGCCGCTGTTCTTCGGTGTGCGCAGCAATGGACACGACTGAAAGAATGATTCTTTTGGTTGGAAAAGATTGAAAAAAACGAACATTCGTCCATCGTAGCTTGATCCTTGAAGTACAGTAGGTTTTAAGCCAGTCACTTTTTGGCAGAATGTGCAGAGCTCGCGAATGAAGAATGAACGGAATCGGAGTTACGTGTTGAACCACAAATGGGGTGTTTGATTCAACCAATCGCAGTACAGTATATCCGTTTATCCTACTGTAATTCAAAGTTTCGCGCGCTCTATATTCCGCAAAAAGTGACTAGTTCAAACAAAAAACATGGATTACTGGTGCACCGGAGCAATCAATCAACCATCCACATCAACCACACGAACACTGGCAGGGCACTGCATGCTAATTGTCTGTGCGTCCAGCGAAGTCGCCTTTTGTGCCACCGGTTGCAGCATGTTGTTCCAGAGCGCCTTCGCCGCCAGCGCGTGTCCGTAGTGACTGAAGTGAAAGCAGTCCGGTGCGAAGAACGAGTAGTCCGGCTCGCCGGTGCTCTGAAAGTTTTTTAGGTGCTCTGAAAGTGTTTTAGGTGCGCTGAAAGTGTTTTAGGTGCTCTGAAAGTGTGCTCTGAGAGTTTCGGCAACTTTTTATTTTGATATTTTTTCATGTCTTGAGTACTCTGAAAAGGGGGTCCGAACAGGTGTTTGGTGTCCTTCCTGTCCCGAGCGGTGTCCGTGTCGGCAGAAATAAAAGTGGTCCAAAATGCCGAGCTGTGGTGTTGTCGCTTTAATTTTTTTGTAGCAACACGTGGGTCACCCAAACGGACACGTCACCGGAATGTTCGGACATCTCTTTAGCTGAAGAAGTTGTTGCGTCTTTTTTGCGTTTCAACACTAGAGAACGCCTGCTCAACACGTTATTCAACAAAAAACGCATTTTTCGCATTTTTGTTGAGCTCAACAAATTTGTTGCGTAATCTGTTGAGCAGGGTTCTTGGTGAAACTCAAATCTGACACGTTGATTGGTCCTTGTTTGCCGACCAAATCAAGTAATCACGCTTGACCATAAAATAATTGCTTTCTAAAATTATTGTTAAAGCAAATTATTGAATGAAACCCGTTCGTTACTTACCGTTTTCACGATTTGCGCCTTTTCCAGGAACGGTTGCACGACAACAACAAAATCCTGGCGATTGTTGCTGTTGAAGTTGTCGGCCAGTTTCTGGGCCATCGCTTGATATTTGGCCACAACTGGGTCCAATTCGACGTTCTGCATACACGGACATGCTTTCCTGGAGAAAAAAACGAAAATGTATTCAAAGAGATTTGCATGATCTTCTGACAGGTTGTAACAAACATACTGTATCTGCCATATAACCAGAAAACCAGAAAACCAGAACCAGAAAACCCTAACCATAGAACCATAAAACCAGAAATGTCCGTCACAAACTTGTGCATCCGCTGGCAGTACGCGTTCACTTGCGAGACCTCCTTCAGCAGATTCACGTGCTCCACACCGAGTAAATTGACGAACGTGCGTGGTAGTTGGTTGTATAGAACACTGAGGGCGGAGTTTATGTGGTCGTAGTATTCCTCCGGGGTGAATGGGGTCTGAAATTACAGTTGGGCCACAAACAGTTGGCTAAAATGTGGGATACATATCCGCTAGAAAAAGACGTCAAATTTAAAAAAAAATTAGCAGAAAAAACAAATTGTTAACTCACGTCATCCTCGCACGCATGACACAGGTCGTTGGAGCCGATGAACAACGTCAGCACCTTCCAGTCGTTGTTTAAGTTGATTTCCGGACTTTCACGAATTCGCTTCACAAGCTCGTCGGCTTGGTCCTGCATTTCAAAACGTTTTCTTTTATTGGATTTTATGGAAATCTGTGAATTTTCATGAATTTTTAATGATCACGAATATTTATCATGGAATCCCTGTCTCGCACTCATTCATTCATTCATTCATTCATGAATACTCATTCAAAAACACCGGTTTCTCACAGTGATACACTAAAAAGGTGTCCGAACAGCTGTCCGGTGACTTGTCCGTCTGGGTGTCCCGCATGGTGTCCGCGTTCCGGAAATACACGTGGCCGAAAACACCGAGTGTGGTGTTGTTGCCACTTTCATTTCCAGAACTGCTCACACAGGACATTAAGACGGACAGGACACCGGACACTTTTTCGGACACCTTTCAGCTGCTCTGTTTCTATGTCACCGAAAAATTCGTTGTTTCACAGAACACAGCTGCAACATATCAAAATCAGAAGATTTGAATGGCACGATTTCATCGATGATGATCTTCTACTCTCTATTTTCACAGCGACGTATTCATCATGCACACCGGAACAGATGTATACAAAGAACTGCAACTGAACAAAGTTTGGACTAGGCATAGGAACATCAAGCCTACCGTCATGTTCACGGCTCGTGCACCGCTCACGGCGACGTTCAATTGCGAGAAATACTCCAACCACACTGGTGACACCCGTCGGCTGGCACCGACCAACTGCGGGTTGAACTTGTGCAGCACGTCTGTGTGCAAGGGAGAGTTTTTTCTGGATTTAAAATTTGCATTCTATCGGAAAGCTAACAGCTGATAATGACATCAGATACGTTCAGGTTAGTGGTACACACCGTGTCCTCTCAGACTCAATGCGGGAAATGTGGCGACATATTTGTGTTGGGAGCCATCATGCCAGCGGGTCACTTGTGAGCTGTTTTACTTTTTGTGAAAACAACGTGCTGCTTTGTGTTTTTTAGCAGATCAAATCAGCTCATATTAGCTTACGACTCAAAGTATGGCCCAACAGTCCACCAACCAACAACCGCTCTGTTAAATTATTTTTAACAGTTTTAACAACCGCTCGCTCAGTTCACAACAAACTTTTCGTCACGCAAAAGAAACTTATTATCAGGGTCCGTTCACCCCTTCACCAAGGTCACTTGATACTTTCGAGTTTCTGAAACCGGTGGGGGGGGGGGGGCTACAAATAAAAAAGATGCTAACCAAGACACATGACCAACTTTGTCGGTGTAAACAGTGGTTGCTGAGCAATTTGCTATGCAAAAACACTCATGCTATTGTTCTATTTTGGTTGTATTCGTCAGTATCTTGGTCACTTTTTTTCAGAGTGGTTTTTACAAAAAACCACCTACTAGGCAACGTGGCGCTGTACTTCAGATCGGAGTCGCCACCGATCGGAAACGACAGACCCCTGTACTCCAGTAACATCTCTAGGAGCGTTTGCGCACCGGCACCAAGTGCCGCCTGAAGAAAAAAATACAAAAACCGTCTGGCTTGCAGGTTTTTTTATCACGTTCTATAATTGGGACTGCATTTTAGTACGGTATCCTTTTGGTCTCGACACGATTCTTCCTTTGCTTGCGATGCAGCATTTTTTGATCATCAATGAAAATCGATACGACGCTTGCTGCAGTGATATTTATTTTTGGATGCCAAAATTAAAAGTCCGATGTCAAGACTAAGAAATCGGAGCTACTAAACCAACGGCGACTAAAATGAGATAATCACATTGAAAAGGGTGTCCGGTGGGCAGTCCGTCCGGGTGTCCCGAGCGTTGTTCCAGAAATCAAAGTGCCAACAACTCACTCTGTCGACGATTTGGGCCACTTTCATTTCCCGCGAGACCCGAACGCGCCACGCGACTTTAGTAGCCGTTTCAGTAGCTGTTTTAGTAGCCCCTATACTAACTGTCCTATAACTGTTCTAGTAGCCATTTTGTTAGCCGTTTTAGTAGCCCCTTAACAGAAACAAATAAATTTTGGTGACATTCCACCGCACCGACCGTCAACGAGTCGCCCATGGCCGCGACCACTTTGACGTCATTCGGTCGCAGTGAATGCACAGAGGCCGATGGTTGTTTGCTGTGGCCACCCTCGGAAGGGCACGAGAAACCCGGCTCACCTGTTACGGGGTTGCCTGAAAACGGTGGTTTGTTTTTTGTTTTCGGATGCCGTTTTTATTCGTAATTCGATTGAGCTATCCGCTTTGGTAATGTTTGTTTTTTCGTAAAGTAATGTTGTCAGTTGCAATTGAATCTGTTGTGGAGTGTTTAGATTGCTGGATTTTGAACTAGATCTCGAAACCACACATTGCGTCAGAAATACGACTGGAACAGCCTTCTGCCGTTAAAGAAGTGATTCCGCAGGTGTTTTGTAAACGAAAAGTCACTTTTATGGCCAGAACACCACACGCAACGCCAAATTTCAAAGCCAGTTATGTGCTTCAGTTTTAATGTTTGTATTTGTTTAAATCTGTCACTTTTTGCAGAATACAGACCCTGCGAAACTCTGATTTCCATCTTGAACAACGAATGTATCGGGTTTGGTTTTAAAATCAAACATCCCATTTCCGGCAAAAATCTGTTTTCCTTCGCAAGTTCCGATCCCGTTCTGTGTATTCTTTCGCGATGGGTTCTGCATTTACGCGAAACAAAGTGACAGACAGGCTTAAACAAAACACATACCGTACCATTCGGAAACTTTTCATTCTCCAGTCGCAACCGCAGGTCCGTGTACTGGTTGTAATCACGCAGAAACGTCGGGTCCTGCGACATCGACTGTATGAAACTGGCGTACTTTTCGAGGGAGTCGATTGCTGCGACGTCATGTACCCACAGAGCGACCACCAATAATGTGAGGCGGCAGAAAACTGAAAAACACAAATCTCAATAAACTTATGCAAACAAATGTTGAAAAGGTGCGCGTGGCGTGAATTTTGCAGGAAAATCACAGTGCTGTAGCTTTATGAAACCTCGCGGTACACTCAGATGGCGTGCTTGGACGCCTGTTTTTAGCTTCGCTCAAAAAATAACTGAACAAGAAGCTGATGAGCAACGCTTCAATTAAATTCAATTCAATTAAAATAAGTTGCTCAGATTATTGCTCAGATTATTGCTCAGCAATTATTTTTTTATCGTAATTGCACTAATGGCCAACGCGCACATGCTCAAGTGAGTTGTTCGATTATCAGCAGTCAATCAACAAGCTAACCGTCCTTTTATTCAAGTTAAAAAGTCGACAGAGTTCCAAAACATACCAGCAGCGGACGCAGGTTGCTTCATGGTTGAAGACTGGACTACTGAGATTTCGCTTTAAAAAGTTTGAGCAAGAAAATGAAAACACAGAAACTTTTGTGATGATGGTATGTTTCTTTTCAAAAAAGAAACAGAAATGTTTTTGTTGTGCTTTTTGTGGTGAATAATGTATGATGCACAATAATACAGTGTGAGTGTACGTACTTGGGTTTCATTCTGACACTACTTGTGTTTGCCTTGCAGTTCTTATCTGTAAAATGAGCCATATTTCGGCAGTGTCATATTTTAAGATAAAAACTTCTTATAATGGCACAAAAACGGTAACCAGGTCTAGCATATGGCTAAATTGGTGCTTTAGGTTGAGATTGATTTGCGAAGAACAAACAACATCAGAAAACTTGGTGAATTTGTTTTTATCTTGGTCGATTTTTGGGCGGATAACAACAATAATAATTTATCACCAGTAGTTAGGAAAAGCCCAAGCACCACGCTAAAAAAGTGTCCGAACCGAACCGGCGTGTCCAGTGTTTCCTGTCCGCCGGGGTGTCCCGAGTGGTATCCCGGAACGAAAAGTGGCAACACGCCACACTCGGAGTTTTAGGCCACATTGATTTCCGGGACACGGACATCCCGCGAGAGACCCGCAGGCGGACAGGACACCGGACACATGTTCGGACACCCTCCAAACAACGAGCTTCACAAACAGCACGAAGCAACACCTGGTCGGAAGCAGTAAACAGCAAAAGTAAAAACGACGAAAAACACAACTCGATCAAATGAATATTGCAGATTCAATCAAAGGTGTCGGATCGAATGACCGCATTTGCTTACAAAACAGCTTCATGCTACACTTCAATGTTCGGTTTAAAACCTTTCACATATTCTGCCACGTGAAGGAATCAACCAAAATGTGGAAAGTCCGGGTTGCTGCGTATGACAAGTGGCATGTTTTACAGAGAACATGACGTCATTTTAGTCTGACACGTTCGAATCAATAAACCATTAGTTCTGTCTGCATGACAAAATCAAGTTTTCCACGCAGAAAAAATGCACACAAAGATGCACATGAATCGCTTCGATTCACAGGCACAACCTCATACACTTTAAAAATTTTTGTTAAGCAACAAAAGTGGCCGTTTTTCGTAGAATAAACAGCATACGAAAACAATGCAGAGCAGCCATTTCTTACTTCTCAAACTGGAAGTGAACCTGAATCGATAAGTGCACGGGTCTGCGCAAGTTGCACCAGCCGGTGCACGAACATATGCATCGAGATGTGCATCATGTTGCTGCGTGCTGTTTCTTGCGGTGCCACTTCTGGAAGCAGACTTTAATCGGCCCATAGATGACTTTGAACATCGTCACCAGACTTGAGCCGAGCCAGAGGCCGAACAGACCGCCGATCGTTCCGACGAAATTCGAGAAAGTCATTCGGTATTCCTGGAAAAAACTCTATATGAGTCAAATAAGATATGTGCCAACAACCGATCTGCCAGCAGCCATGCGGTTCCGGTGCGTGTCTTTTATTACACGCCGAAAAAGTATGCGAACGGATGTTCCGCGCGGTGGCAGAAACGCAAAAATTGAAACAGTGGCAACCGAGACCCTCGAAGAAAACAGCAAGGATTTCAGTTCGACAGCATCAGTGGAACCCGTTTTTTTGCGAAATAGCCGGGCGTTATTGTCCGGCCAAACACCAACCTCCTCAATGCTGGTGTAACTGAGCGACGGATAGAAAATGTCGACTAAAATGAAGTCTCGGTTCTTTGCGGCGAAGACGTACTGCTCTAGTTTCTCGCGCATGTTGTCATCTGAAATATACAGATTAATACACAATAGTTAATTTTTGTTTTTCGAAGCGGTCCTCGTCTGGGAATTTGCTGTCAGTTTACTGTCGTTAGGGACGAGCCGTTTCTTTGAGTGACAATTGCTGATGGCTTTTAACGAAACTCGAAATGCACTTGTGTTTAAATAAAGCGAGTGTTTACACACACGCGAAAGAAAAGTGTCCGAACCCGGTGTCCGGTGCCCTGTTCCCATCCGGCGGGATGTCTCATAACTCGCGGGGTTCCGTTCCGAAAATAAAAGTGACAACACCACGCTCAACATTTTGTGTCACTTTCATTTACAGGACACGAGCAACGCACAGTACACCCAGGCGGACAGGACACCTGTTCGGACATCTTTCTTTCGGACACCACACGACACACGAACCCTCGATGTTTTCGAACTGTGAAGTGTCCTCGAAGGCGACCGACGGAAACGAGGTGCTCGAGATGTGCGGCGTCCAGAGCCAGTACTCGCACGGCGGCAGACAGTCGCTGATGCAGTCGCGGGTCCATCTGTCGAGCTCTTTGTTCACGCAGTCGTACATTTGCTCCCGTGTGCACGTTGGATACGTCTGTGTGGATAGAAGAGAGTAGTACGGTAATCATTCAAGCAATCAATGAAATCGTGCCATTCAAATCCACTGATTTTGATTTGTTGTAGCTATGTTCTGTAAAACAATGGATTTTTCGGTGACACAACAACAGAGGAGCTAAAAATGTCCGAAATAGTGTCCGATGCCCCGTCCGCCTGTCTCGCGCGGCGTCTGTGTTCCGGAAATAAAAGTGGCCCAAAAGGCTGTTGCCACTTTTATTTCCGGTACACGACGGGGGACTAGCACACCCAGGCGGACAAAACTCCGGACATCCGGACATCTGTTCGGACACCTTTTTCAACGTGCGTCTTGTCAAAACGAACGTGCCAACCTGTTTGAATGTTTTCGTCAGTA
Organism: Theristus sp. LFF4_11; assembly: GCA_030248135.1. Taxonomy (NCBI): domain Eukaryota; kingdom Metazoa; phylum Nematoda; class Chromadorea; order Monhysterida; family Xyalidae; genus Theristus; species Theristus sp. LFF4_11. The sequence continues at coordinate 6,486 of JASANC010000171.1, read as the reverse complement.
GTCGCTGATCCACTGGTTTTATGCAGCCGCAGCGATCTGCGGCCGATTTGAACTGACAGTCCATTTCGCAGGCCGAGATCGTGTACGGGAATACAGTCTCATTGAAGACCTGAAAGACAACGCCGAAACTCGTGGTGTTCCATCATGTCAGGTCCATGCAACGACCGTGCCAACGACAGCCAATATTTAAATGCTAATCTACTCTCTTTCTCCACCAATTATTTCTCTTATCTACTCTTTTACAATACTGGTCTACTTTTCACACATTGGTCCATACGTGTTGTGTGTTTCGTATGTGTGTCTTCCTTTGCGTGTTCTCATCAGAGTATACATCGCCTTGACAAAAAAGGGTTCGTCTGGTGTTGGCAATTGGCCGCCTGTGACGCCTGTGTTCACCACGGTTCCCTGGCACCCACACACACCGTCGCACACAACGGGCATAACACAGTTTACCTACGTTTTTCAGATGATTTTCCATTTCACCCAAAAAAATGCATCACGCTAAAAAAAGATGTCCAAACAGGGTGTCCGGCGGTGTCCTGCGTGTCACGCGTGGTGTACCGGACATAAACAGTGGCAACGCAACGTTCCGGCATTTTCGGCTGATTTTTTTTCGAGAAACGGTCACCGCGCGGGACAACCCAGGCGGACCGGAACACCGGACATACCTGTTCGGACCTGTTTTAGGACATTTTTTCGGACCCTTTTTTGGACACCTTTTCTCTGGCGTCATTTCACCTGCAATGGATGTGCGTATGTTTTCTGGTCGATGCAGCGTTTGGTGCCAGCTGGCAACGGGCGAGGCCGCTGACGTGGCTGCATTTTGAACTTCTTCGACTGTATCTGTATTTTCGCGTAGGTGCCCGGACGCAACAGCAGCGCGTTCTCGCTGATCAGCTCGCGTCGCGTCGCGTCTTGCAGACTGAGGTGCACCGCGTCGTACGGAGACTGTGCGAATGTGCAACAATGGTTGTTGGACTAGCAAGTTTTTCAAATTTAAATCTCAAAAACGGTAATTAGCTGGCGGGTTTCATCATGATCAAACAAATGTGTTTCGATGTAATCAATGGGGAAATCGTATGCTCCGCTTCCATGTGACGTGCTGAATTCAGGCCAGGCCAGACAAAAAATAAGCAGCAGTGAATTGCGAAGCCACTCTAGGTTTTGTAATGTAAGGGCAACTTTGCTTTCCGGAACCGGACACCACATACGGACATTGTTGTTTATTCCGCGTCCATTGACAACACAAAAAAACAAAAACGAAGAAAACCGAAAACCAACGAACACGGATGGGCGAGCGCGGATTTCCGGGGTCGGACAGATTGCCGAAATCGGTCCTCTGTACGGGCATGTTGATGGCCAACTGCAAACCGACGTTGCCCGGGACCCTTTGCATCTGCTGTTGCTTCTTATTTTTGCCGGACAATTTTACGTAGAAGCACTTTCCATAGTTGCCGTCGAATATTTCCTCCGTGACCGAAGCACAGTCCACGTCGTGGTTGCTGAATGCGCATCCGGCCAGGAACACCTCGAGGGGGTAGCCGACACGCATGAAGTACTCTTGCACCGATGTCGGCGTCCAGACTGAAGTGAAGCAATGAACAGTTCGGGTTACTGTGCTACTGCTGTTCATATGGTATCAACGGATAGTTTCCTGGTTTTTGCGAAATAAAATGGATGGATGGATGGAAGGACGGAGTTTTGACAATTCACAGTTGTTACGGCTGTGTGTGCCGCCTTTTACGCTTGCTGTTTGATTGTTTGGAACTTATATGAACTCTGGTGTGCTTGCCTGACAAATTTGAGTATTGCCATTGTGGATTTATTCAAACGCATATCAGGACTAAAATGACGTCTTTTGCTTTAAGAACGCCCGTTTGTCAAAGAACAGGCACAAAAATGTCAGTTTGGTGTGACTGATTCGACATTCACCATTTGTTTGCGGGATGAAATCGTCTAAACGGAAAGTCTGGTTTGCTGTGAACGGCAAGCGCATGTTTGGCGGCACATGACGTCATTTCAGTGGGACACGTTTAAAAAAATAGGTCATATCAAGTTTTTGGGTTTGACGAATAAATGCGCTTGCGATGCTTCTCTTCATAACCGAAAAACCTACCTTTCACGCACTGAAACATTGTCGAGTTCCGTTGAAACGCCGTCGGCTGTTCTCCGGGCGTGATCTGCAGGTAGCTGTACTGGTCGGCGCCCCACTGCCACCGCCAGTACGGGTTCCACTCGTCCGGTACGTTCGTGTCCGTGTCGCACGTCATTGTGACAGCGTCGTCCGGAATCGGATCGAAGCGATACGCAAATTCGGTGTAGCCTGTCAACGTCGGGATCGCCAGATGGTAGCCCTCGGCACACGACACCCGCACGGTCGAGTCGAGCGAACTGGCGTTGGCGTCAGTTGGCGAGCTCTGAGTGTCGTTGTAGGTGAACACGTTCGGAAATGTGTTCGTGTCCGGTGGAATGCGGTAGCAGGCTGCAATTGAGATTGGAATGGAATGAAATTTGAAAATTTTATAAACATGCTGGTGGAAAACCTGTACCACTCAGAACGTGCCGGTATACACAGAGTTTTTTCGGAACAATTTTCTTTTATTGCGGCCAGTGGCGGCTGGACAAAATGGGAATTTGAAAACGGAACGATATCGCGTTTCCGCTTGTGCGATTGTCAGTGGCTTCTAAAATACGGAATGGCCGAGTAAACATGGCAGCTTTTTTCAGGTTGCAAGGAGCGCGCGAAATTTGAATGAAAGAAAAAGACGTTCAACAATTAAAATTGTTGAAGCTTACACTGGCAGCTGCACAAGCAGGAGTGACAGTTTTACAATTTTACAAGTTGCTGAGAAAAATTATTGAGCAAGACCTCCAGAATGTAGAAAAATGAACTGTAACACAGAACTGGTCCGTCCAGTATTGACCACTGAACCATCAAATGCAGTGATCGTAATTCGTGCGTCCGACACGCAACAAAAATCGTTTCTGCATTCCAGAACATGTGCCCTTTTTCATGCCATTTTTTGTTCTTCTTGTCGCGCTATCTCCAAAGAATGACCGCAGTAAAAACAGCAACTGAGCTGTGTCTGATTCTGATATCAAACCTTGCACACCGCGTTCATTCTATAACTGCAATAATTCAAAATTTCGCATGCGCTCCAAAAAATAACTGCACAGGTTCCAAACAGAACAAATTTTAACAAAAAACCAAAAAACCAAAAAACCGCTGCGCACTCGGCCACGGTGGACACTGTGGGCACTGTGCATTCCTGAGTCGCTGCGTGCAACTGTAGCAGTCGCTCGTGTTGTCCTGCTTCGAAGCGTCGTCGTTTCTGCACGCGACCAAGATCGCGCAGCAGACATCGCATGACACGGACTCGTCTGCATCTGTGGGCGGTGCTCCCATTCCTATTGATGAACTAACTATATGTTCCTGTTGTTGTTGTTGATGGGATTTTTAGGCGATGTTTTTAGCCAGGGCTAACCCAGAGAAGCGTACTGAACGCCATTGAGTAGGGCGCCCATCGAGTTTTCTGTCATTAAGTGCCTATACACCCCTCGGCGGGGCTCGATCCCCCGAACAGTTGAACTCTCTAGCTGATTGGTTGATGCATGCATTCTGTGCATCATGAGCTGCTGTGGGGGCGGAGTTTGGTTTGCGTAGCATCCATGCATCACGTGATCACCACCAATCAACCACGAACTATTTTTTTGGATTATAGAGTAAAACTGTATGTACGGTACACACACACACACATTTCGCATGATACACGCCACAGTCGAACTCTAAATTATAGGGACTCAGCTGATTGGTTGGTGATCACGTGCATGCATGCTTTGCTGTGCAGTACAGGCTCCGCCGCCGCAGCAATGCGCCTGCACAGAACGCGTGCATGCACGTGATCATACCAACCAATCAGCTGACTGTTTATACTTTAGAGTTCGACTGTAGAAAACGGGTCTCTGTCCGAACCGGTGTCCACCCGCGGCGTGTCTACCATCCGCCTAGGTGTCCCAGGCAGTGTCCCTGTGTGTGTCCCGGGAATGAAAGCGTGGCAGTCCAAGTTGTGCCAGTTTTGGTTCCGAAACAGGACAAGGACACCACAAGAGGGAACTGGACACGCAAGCGGACAGCACATTGGACACCAGTTTGGACAACTTTTGTTAGCGTGAATCTTTCAATTTAGCCTTGAGAATCGCATTATATTCAAAAGATTAGAGAGAATCAAATCTAACCGGGCTCATATTGCCCGTCTGTTTGCAATTCAATCGTGCCAGCGGTTCGTTTGTCCGCGAGAAAGCCTTTCGCTTCCGTGTACGAATTGTATCTAAACAGAGGTTTTTTTTGTATTCCAAGTATTCCACAATACTGACCGGATCAAAGAATTACAGAATCAATGGCAAATATCACGACATTTGGAATCAATTTATGAATATGCGTCGTCAACCACAACAGTCAGCGGTCAATGGCAACAACTTGGCGTCTTTGAGAAACTTTTATTTCAAGGACACCCTGGGGAACAGGACACTGAGGTGGACAGGACACCGGACACCTGTCCGGACATCTCTTTTTCAGCGTAACAGCTGCATAACGTTTGTTTGGTTGAACCTGTCACTTTTCGTCGAGCACGCTACTTTTATCGCTACATACAGTACGTTTTCTTGGAACTCCGTTTCCGTTCTCTGTATTCTTTCGCTCTGTATCACTGCGGAGAAAAGTGACAGGTGACAAACGGAACGGTCTATACAGGAATGGCCAAGTAAACATGGCAGCTTTTTCCAGAGTGCAAGGAGCGCGCAAAATTTGAATGAAAGAAAACGACATTCAGAAACCCAATTGTGGGTCAAAGTTGACGTGTGTTGACGTATACTGTTCATTCTTTGTTCACTGCACACACTATTGAAAAGCATAAACATCTTGGCAGTCTTGAAGAAGACAACTCCTAGTCTGCGACCGATCCCGCTTTGATGTAGAATACAAGGGCCAGTACCGTACCTCAGCAGTCCATCCGCATTCTCCCTTAGCCAGGTGCGATTGATGGCGAATTGAACCGCTCGAAATTCGGACGTCGGATTGTTCGAACACAGATACACGGCCGGAAACGGCAGCCCATCGGGCTCGATCTGGACACTGTAGGACGTGACGATTGGGTTATAAATAAAGTCGTACGTGGCGAGATGCAGGAAGTAGATCAGTCCGGCCAGTGCGATCAGAAAGATTACAAGCCACATGAGCCCCTCCCAGCCCTTGTCTTCCTTCTCGATGTAAGTATCCCCAAACTCGCTCAATCCGTGCAGTTGGGTATCGCGGATGAACGTTCGAAGGGTGCCGTCCTTCTTTATTCGAATGTTCGGCTTGCGCAGGCGTGCCGGGCGTGTGTCCGTAGAATTGTGGTGTGTATGGCGAAAATTATTGGAATTGTTGGTGTTGGTGTTGTTGTTCTGCTGTTGTAGTTCGGTCATGTGGTTCTGGCTCTCCGGTGGCTGCGCCGTCGTCATCGTTTTGGTGCGTTGCAATGATTCTCCTTGAGTTTTTTAAATCAGTTTTTTTACTTGCTAGAGAATGTGACTTGTTTCATTATTGTCAATTCATTATTGAGGATTGTTGAACGTTCTGTGGCTATGCAAAAAACAAAACTTTAAAATTTCTAAATTCAGTAAAAGTTCAACGGTTATCGTCAAGTTTTTGGGGTTCTGCGACTCAATGCGTTTGCAGACGCGGAAATGAAACTGATTTCAATCGATTTTGTGGCAATTCAAAATCGCCTAAGTGACCCGATCCTATAGGCGACTCGGATCACTTCACCAGTTTTGAATTCCCGGGCCATGCGTGAAACTGTTCATCGAGAACTGCGCGCATTGAGTTTCGGAACCAAAATAAAAGACAATTCATGAATTGAGAATGGTTAGTCGCATGATGATACGTTGAAATTCCGGATAAATGAAACTCGCGCAGTCTTTTTTAAACATTCAAAATAAATAACAAAAAATGTGTTGACTGCTTCTCTGCACGTTCCTGCATGTTGAACACTCTGGCTGAACTGAGGCATGTTGGTTTCACGCATATAAAGTTCAAAATTGCGCATCTACATTTTTATTCATTTTTTTCGAACACCGTTTTTTTTCCACCTTCCAACTTCCAACAAAGATGAGTTTTCTTTACAACACAACATACATGCACTGGGTGACTGGTAAGAAACGTACTTCGTTTAGTGTGTATGGGTGTGTTTTAAAAGCAGACTTTTTCGGTTATTATGTAACATAAGGTCTCCGTCAATTTCGACAGTTTTCAATCAGTTTTTGATATAGCGCAAGGCAATTATTATCTAAAAATGCGGGAGACGCATATAAAAGGAGGAATATGGCCTTGTGTAAGCAGTGAAAGACTTGGCTCGACAACGCTTTTCAAGTCTCTGATGTGGTACACACGGATACAAGTACATAAGAGTCATATTTTTGCGCCGCGTTTGTTGTTTAAAAGCTTGC
>JASANC010000169.1:0-11148 GCA_030248135.1 Theristus sp. LFF4_11 | reverse complement strand
ATGATTTTACCCCAGGAAACATTTTTGTTCTATTGTGAGACAACTTCAGTTAAGAAATGTAGGTGCGAACACATATGATTACACTACTGAAAAAAAAATACAAAGGGAAATAAGTAACACTGTTTTCAGAATAGGTTTTTCGTGTCTACAGCATATGAAAACTTGTCCGATGAAAATTTTTTCGCGGCTCTAAGCACAACTTTGGGTGTTCGTTTCGTGTGCACAGAACCAAGTTTGTGGCTTATACTATGCTCGCTGGAGGCAGCGAGCAAATTTGAAAAAAGCGCGCGAGGGAATATTCAGCCATATAATGCGTGATGCGCTCTCCGCTCGCTGCGCTCGCTCGCGCATCCGCATGATTTATTCAAACGTGTCCGGACTAAAATGACGTCATTTGCTTTGAAAATGCCCGTTTGTCAAAGTGCAGGAACTAAAATGTCAGTTTGGTGTGACTGATTCGACATTCACCATTTGTTGCCGGGAAGAAATCGAATAAAGAGAAAGTCTGGTTTGCTGTGAACGGCAAGCGCATATGTTTGACGGCACATGACGTCATGTCAGTGGGACACGCTTAAAAATAGGTCATACATATACGTGTGTGTGCAAAAGCAAATTTCTCACCGCAGCTATCGAAATCTCACCCTGAAGCAACGGGAGATCTTCCGCTGGCACGTCGCCGACCGCGCGCACAGCGACCGCGCCCGCTGCCGCCCGCTGCCCGTCGTGTTCGTCTGGACGAGCTCGGACGTGTTCCTCTATCCGACGTCGTTGCTGTCGTTGATCTACGAATTGCGGTTGGCCAACCGCACCGACACGATCGCGGGACGTTGCCTCTGCGACGGGCCGGCTGACCGCGACTGTTTCCACACGCGGTGGGAGTCGTCGATGGTCCCCATTCGGCGGCCGAGGTTTGTTTGTTTGTTTTTTTTGGTGGTTGTCTGAGAAAGCTGATTGTTGTGGTGTTCGTTTTTTGCGCTTTTCTTCTGTCGTCGGATGCCTTCAGTCGGGAAAAAGACTCTTCCCTGCTAGCACGAAAGATAATTTTTGTTCGGTTGTATTGACGATGTCAAAGTTTATGCTGTTTATGAGTGTGTTCAAATTGACGTATTCTAATTGATCCAGTCTGTGAAATTCAGTCAATCATCAGCGTGTCCTTGCCAAAAGAGTGACCCGGCCTTGCTAAACGTGCGCTTTTGCCACATGTTGCGTTTTCCATGCAGCGTTGAACGAAACGCAGTGCACGTGGTGACGTCATCGACATGCACCGTTGTTTTGCGCGTTTCTCTCCGTGCAAACGCCGAAAGCTCGGAATTTTGGCGATTGTTGACAGGCTTCTCGAAAGTCATAAATTTTCGGCGTTTGCATAGAAAAGCAAGCGCGCATGAACAACGCCAATGAGCAACCATTTCTACCGGTGACGCGCATACTTCCAGTTCCGGACAGTTTTCTGAGAAGAAGCGCTTCCTGTGCCAGGAGGACACAGCAGATGCATGATAGCGGTACACATACCGCAAGCCACTCGGTAAAACTTCGAATAGCAAAGAAAATTGGCGATTCATCACTGGACTGAAAGGAACATATTGAAGACTGCAGGACAATATAGCGATCACCTTTGCCCATCATTCACCGTAATCTCTCATCGAACCTGTCCAGCCACAAATACTTTGTGCCGCGCACCGTGTGGCCGTACAAGCTGTTTCCGAACTACTGTATCGGCTTCACGGCCGTTCTGACGCCGGACGTTCCGGCGAAACTGCTGGCCGCCGCCGACCGCCGAACGCGCGCGCAACTGGACGGGCACTTCGAGGACGTGCTCTTCCTGGGGTTGTTCGCGCGCGAGTTGGCGCTCGTCTTCAAGGACGTGAAGGCGTTCTGCGAGGCGAAACGCATGCGGAATAGCACCGATTGCGTCGCGATGCACGCGCGAGACCACCAGTCGTATTCGCAGGTTCGGTGAAATTACACCGTATGCTTGTTTGAAGCATGTCGGTTTTGGTTTTGCTCTCTCGCAGAATCATGCAGACCATGATGAAAGAAGACAGAACGAGAATCTGGAGTTGCAAGAAAACAGAGTTTCGATAAAAAAGACGTCGTTGATTTCAACTCAACCGGATACAATTCGTTATTCTTGCTGCGATTCAAAGAGTTTCGCACGGTCTCTGTATCATTGTGCGAACAAAGGGACACAGGTGTAAAGAAGAAACACACACATTACATATTGTTTAGGTTCTGCGACTCAGTGCGTTTGGATATGGAAAGTAGTTTCAAACTTTATGGGGCAATTCAAACCATCCTAAGAGTGATCCGGCCCTATTTAGGGGACTCGGATCACTTTAGCAATTTTGAATTACCGTGGTATGCATGAAACTGTTTACCTGTCTAGGCGCGCGCGCATTGAGTCTCGAAACCAAAAAACGAAAAGAAATTTCCTAAAGGTCACCAGCGACATCATTCGTGGCATGTTCGACTTTTATGTGCGCCATTTGGAGACGACCGACATCAGACGGCTCAGCGAGTATCGGCAGCGCAACACCGGCGCACGAAACGCGATCCGAAACGCGCATCGCGCCGATCACTGCGTTCGGTTGAACGTCTTCAATACAGCATTCAACAATGAAAAGTGCTGGATTTGAGGCGATGCCAAACATTTTACACGGCGCAAAAGTGCCGCATTTGAGGCGGCGACTCCGATGTTCGTATGCGACCGGTCTGATGTAATTGCAACGTTTGGTCCAATTTTTAAAGCTCATAATAAAGTCCATACAGCTCGTTGCAACAGCTAGAAACACAAAAAACATGAGATACAATGTACACATACATTTTTCGTACATGTGCAGTCTATCTATGACATATGATTGGTTGGTGATCGTTTAGTTTGTCGGCCGGATCGATGTGAATTTTTTTTGCTGGGTCGCGGCATGGTCCGCAGTCCCAAACCAACCGTGTGATCCACGTCCCTTGGCCCCCGACATCTCCACAAACAACCGATTTCCTGCTTGATCCATCGAGACCCAACGCAGTGATGTCACAATAAAAACTCCAACGTTTCGCCGTCATGTCCACTGTGTGTCTAATTTTTTAAATGTTCTTTACACATTTTGCATCTTTGCGTCCGCAAGTGCATGTGTTGAATTATTGCGCTAGATCGCTGGCTGATGTGTTGCGCCAAAACACCTATTCCAGTGACCTTGGCAAATTTTCAATCAACATGACTAAAATCGCTGAAAACTAAACTGAATGTATGTGGCGTGTGCAACGTCTGTACAATGTATACGTGTGTGGTGTCGCGACGAAAACCAACGCGCGCGTGCACTTTGTCTGTGGCACGTTCACAAGTTTGACATTACGTTGAACACGATATCGATTTGTGACTCAAGATAAAACCAGAGCAATGCGCATGGCCTGCTCGTGAAAAGTGCGTTGTTTTTGTTTTCTAGATTTTTTAATATTTCGCATATCTAAAAAATTCAACATTTTGAGAACTGAATGCCAGGAGAAAAACGAAACGAAACGAAACGAAACAATACAAAAAAACGGGGAAAACAATGACGACCTCACTAACCGCTTCTGAACGGGCGTCAGTGGCCGTCGTCCGCGACGCACTCGGCGGTCTGATTCCGTCCGAACTGAACAGCGACTACCATCTGCTTCGGTGGCACGACGGCTACGGCGGCGACGTCACGGCGATCAAGGCGGAGTTCCGGCGGTATCTCGACTTTCGGCGGTGCGTCGGCTTCGACGCCGCTGACGACGCGTTCACGAACAACTGGATGGACGATGAACGCGTCCGAAGAGTGATGCCGTTGATCGCGCACTCGCAGCTACGCGACACGGCCGTCAGTAGGCGCCTGGACGGAATCGTGTTCGTCGAACGCGGCATGCCCGCTGATATTGAGTACCAGGTGTGCGCGCGCGAAAAAACTGATGACAAAAAAGGTCCGACGTTGTGTAAAAAACAGGAAAAAGTGTCCGACGTTGTGTATCCGAGCGTCCGCCGCGGTTTCCGATCTTAGAAATAAAAGTTTTTTTTTTCAAAAATGGCCGAGGAAACATTCTCACTCACCGCTGATCGCTGTGGTAACATTTTCACTGTGTTTAAACGTAAAACAAGAGATTTTTGAATTACTTTTATTCGTTCCGGAACACCGCGCGGGACCGGACATCTTGGCGGACAGAGCACTGGACACCGTTTCGGACACTTTTATTCCCTCCCGTATTCCAAGTAAAACGCATGAGGTACACAAGCATGCAACTTCAAAAAAGCTATCATCAATTAGACAACCAAGTGCAAATACAAACTAACTGCGTGCACTATATCTGTCTTTTCAGTTACCACGAGTGGTAAAATCGAGCGACTATGGCTGTTTGACATTCGGCTATTGTGAATATCTGCAGCGGTTCATCCTGCGACAAGAAGCGCTGACAGGTTTGTTTTCAGAGCGTTGCTGGCTTGTCTGTTGCGCGAAAGGACACATCAAGGATTCGGCCTTTTTGAAAAAGACGCAATTTTGTTGGTGCCGATTCAGTTTCCCGACCATTTCAAACACAAAACATTTGGTTTGGCAAAAGATAACTCCTAGCGGAAACTCCTAGTCGAAATGGAGACTAAAATTAAATTGTCAGCGTTTGTGGCTGAGATAGTAGCCCATTAGACTCGTTGTCGGTGCATTCGGGGGATCGAGCCCCGCCGTTGTTCTTTTATATGGGCGCCTAGGTGTCAGTGAAAAACACGCGGCGGGAATACTCACTTGACGGCAATCTCTGTACAATTGGCACCTGGCAAAAAACATCGCTAAATTACTGTTTGTTCGTGTTCGTGTAGCTTTTTCACTGCAATTTTCGTTCAGTCAGTCAGTCAGTTTTATGCTGCAGTGCACGGCATAAAAGGTTGAGGATAAGAAGTGCATGGCCCCAAGAAGTGCATGGGCAAGCAAAGCAAGTTCAACGTTTTCGCACCCCCGCAACAATTTAGGCCGTCGTCACATGGCGATCTGTCTGTTCGACATTGGCCTTACGAACACGCTCCGCTGGTTGAACCCGATGGCGCCGCACGTGCAGCTGTTCCGTATGCGTACGGAGATCTGGGGCCAGTTTCATAAATGCTCAATAGTTCAATAGTGCTACTACACCACTGAACTCGTGGATGAAATAATGAAGCATCACAGTTCCGTTTTCTTTTTGTTTCACGCAAACTGGATTCCACCAATGTCTGCTCGTCAGCATGATATGAGGAGACTGAGTTTGTTGATTTATGGTCTTTTCCGGGCGCTCAGTGGTGTAGCACTATTGGACTGCTGAGCTTTCATAAAACTGGCCCCCGGGAGTGTCTCTTCCCGGGCATCGTCGGCAAGGTGTTCGTGCTGAACGGACCACGGATGTTTGAGCTCGTATGGCAGGCGGCAAAAACGATGATCTCAAAGAAGTCGCGTCACCTGCTGGACGTGACGACGACGCAACGACTCTTGGAACTCGTCGAACCTGGGACCAGTTTTATAATAGCTTATTGGTAGTAGTCGCATTATGGTGCTGCACATCACTGAGCTCCGCTGCAGGGCGAGACACACACCCATGATTTCAATTTCCCACACATCACGTTCAAGCGAACGCCGCTTTGTAGGTGAATCCGCTTACAGGTCGTGAAACAACTGAACTACTGTGCCTTATGTTTGTTTAAACCTGTCAATTCTTTGCAGAACACAGAGTTGACTTCGCTAAACTACATTACGATAAAAAGACAAATGGATTTGCCGGTAGATCGTGTGTTTGGTTGATGAAATCAAATGCACCATTTGTGGCTAAATATGTCTTTTTGTGCAACAAAACGTTAAGAGGCCCTGCATTCTGCGATAAAAGTGACAGGTTTAAAAAAACGTAATGTACGTTTTTTCATGATTACATTCACAATAGCGGCTCAGTGGGTGCGTACATGTATGCAGCACCACTGGACTATACAAACCAAGGTGTTTCGCTGCATAAAACTGGCCCCCCGAGGTGATTCCGCGCGCCTACGGCGGCACCCTGGTGAACTCCAGTGGCTTCGGCGACCCGTTGCACTGCTGCAGCGAGCGAGCGACGCTCAGTGAACGCGAGTTCTATGACACGAACGCGATCTGGCGGAAATACTCGACGGAGAAGCCGACGACGCAGCAGGTGCACATTCGCGCGAAACAACAGTGGCAGTGGCGCTCGACCGTGACGGCGCCCGGCAAGGCGCTCGTCTGGCAGGTCGCCATCAAGGGCGATCTGCAGTTGACGATCGCGTATCTCGAGACGGATGGTAAGCAGACGCGAAGACACGAGTCAGGGGGGGTGGTGAGCGAGCAGCACGGAAACAGTCCACACTGGTGTGGAACGATATTCTAAATAGCAAAAATTAGAACTGCTACATTGTATGTGTCTTGGGTGCTTGTCAGTATGCACCGTGTTTGCCTGTGGAGACTGAAACGGGAAGCCACGAGTCACTTTCGTGGCCAGGGGGTAGCTGTTTGTGCAAGCCGGGGATCGGGCCCCGCCGTTGGGTGTATAGGCTAAGCACTTAATGACAGAGAAAACTCGCGATGGCACCTTACTAGACACGGTGGTCTGTCTATGGGTCTATGACATGGGTCTCCGTATCTCATGCTGTCTTAACAGTTTTAGCGGAGCATCCAGCATTCTTGCGAAATAAAATGAATGAATGAATGAATGAATGAATGAATGAATGTCTGTACGCCATTCTGGGTTACCCTGGCTAAATACATCGCCTTGAATCCATTTGCGTGCTCCGTAGTAGTATGCAAACAGAGTGTCAGGCGTACACAAGCATACTTTGTCATCATAACATTGCGCAATTTATGATTTTCGCGTGTTTCAGAGAATGACAACATCGAACACAACGGCGAAGTGCTATTCACGATGCCTTTGGTGACCCCGATTACGCCGGAAGATGGAGAGCTGAAGTGCAACAAACTGGGCACCTACGTCGCTCAGTTCATGAACAGGAGCCGCTTCTTCGCCACCAAACTCGACCTCGCAATTGCGGTTTTGGATCAGCCGTAACAGCTATCGTGATGACAATTAGAGATGACAATTGATTATTTTCTATGTCATACGCTTGATTATTGACTATGGTGATTCTGATTTTTAATTTTCTACTATCTTCTTTATTTTTTTCACCGGCCCTCTGATTGACTGTGGCGCATCTGTGGCATAAGTGGCCATTTAGAAATTGCAAATTTATGAACGGAAAGAACGTGCGTGCGCAAATAGGGTACGAACAAAAAATCCCGTTTTTTTATTAAAAAATTAATTTTTTATCATTAATTAAAAAAATTACCAAAATGCCGGAGGAAAAGATTTGTATACATAACATATTTAAAAGAACCAAAATCCCGTTTTTATTTAAAAAAAATTAATTTTTATTTCATTAATTAAAAAAATTACCAAAATGCTGGAGGAAAAGACTTGTAACTTGTATACATACTTGAAAGCGATTTTTGTGATTTCTGATCAGAAATTGCTTGCAATGAGTCGTTGTAGGTTCCTAATCCTAAACCTAATCCTAATCCTAAGCCAAGCCTTTTTGATAAGGTGAAATGATCATAAGCCTAATTCCAAGCTAAACATAATCCTGACCAGTAGCGAAAGTGCGGGGGGGTGGGGGGGGGTCCACCCCCCCCCCTCAGCCGAAAATCCTGTCCGTGCACGGGCAGATACCCGTGTACCCCCCCCCCCTCCCCCCCCCCTTTACCTCGACACGGGTACTAGACTCCCCCCACCCCCTCCGCGAGAAAACACGGGATCGCACATCCCCTCACGGTGGTCAATCTCATCTCAATTTTTTCCAAAAATACCGTAATTTTTGCATTTTTCTTGACGTTTGTGTCTGTCCCTGCATAGATTTTGTTGTTTCTGACCAAACAAGCAGCTTGTTTTCACAAAATATTCTGTATTTTACAAGAATTTCTGTGTTTTTCTAAGGCAAAAATTTGGTATTACCCGTGCGATCCCGTGCACCCCCCCCTCACGAAATTTTTCTGCCAGTGCACCCCCCTCAGGAAAATTTGCTGCCCGTGCACCCCCCCCTCACCGAGAAGGCACCTGACCCCCCCTCTAAAATTAGACAAACACCCCCCCTCACCCGAGGTCCCGCTTTCGCTACTGATCCTGACCTAATCCTAACCTAAGCCAAGCTTTTTCAAGAAGAAAGATGTCAGAACAATTGCGTTTTGAACAAGTTCTTGTTGAGTGCGGAGTAGGGTTGTTAAACAAAAATGAAATTTTTTAAAAAAAAGTGATTTAAAAAAAAACAAAAATGCCGATTTTTTTCAATTCGAAAAATTTTCTTCTAATATGCTCTGAAAACCTCAATTTTGGCACAATTTTTCGAAAGTTCAACAAAATTTTTTCTTGATTATACCTCGTAAAACCTTCAGCAGTTGATTTTGGACCGTTTTACCGACTGATTTTAGGCTCCGACAACATCTGCGATGAAGTTTTTGAGCGTCCCAAAGCATAGTTGTTCCAGAGCCGAGGGGTTGGGGGGCCGATATAGATAGCTGGAGCAAATTTTCTAGATGGATAGATAGCTGGAAAATTTGGGGGGGGGCGCTGGGGGGCTAGGGTTAGGGGCTTTGAAAAAAAAATTTTTTTATTTTTTTTTGTTTTTTTTTAATTTTGGATTTTTTTTTTCAAACTTAAAAAAAAATTTGAAATTTTTTTTTTACTTTGCTCTAAAAATTCGATTTATGGCATAATTTTTTGAAAGTTCAAACCAAATTTTCTTCCCAACTTCCTTGTGTGCTTAGGTAAATGTCATTATTTGGTCATTTTGACCGACGTACTCCATGTTTTTCGATTTGGATGACTTCTAGAGTCAATTTTTAGCGTTGAAATGACTTAACTGAATTGAAATATCGTTTCAGAAATCGTTTTCTTGCAACTTAGAACATGTTTTTCAGTCGGTAGGCCATGAGATGAACATGATATCTTGTTGATTGGCGTATGTTATAGGTCTACAATGGAGTTGTGCGATATATTGTTAAACAATTTGAGCGGAGATGTTGGTTGATACCACATCACACGACCGTTTTTCAGATACCCGATAACATGGCCACATGTTAAAACTGCGTGCTGAGCTAAACTAACGTGTTAAACTTGCGTCTGTCAGTTGCCCGCAACGTGATCGCGAAATCATGGTACGTGTTTTCGATACGATGATTTGAAGAGTGGGCTCTCGCCATGTGGCAGATAGCATAGCTGGTTGAACCTGAAAGTAAGTGTCTTGGGGGGGGGCGACCGGGTCGACAGGGGTTGCCGACTTAGCTACAACAAACAGGAATTTTTGAACACAGTCAAATTTTGGTAATTTTCTAAAGAGGAACCACTAAGAACGGTTCAATGTTCAAGTACACGTGAAAAATTGCCCTGTTTTACTGTTGAAAATGCAACTTTCCCTCTATGAAATGGACATAATTTCAATAAAACACGATTTTCGCTCTTAAGGCCCGTTTAGCCGTCCGGACGTTGACGCACGTCTGTAATGTCCTATTATAACCTCACGCCTATCGGTGCTACCGTAGTCTGTGCTGCTGATGTGGCGCATGGTCGAGTGCGTGTGAATGCCTAAGCTACTTTCTTGGCATTGGGTCAACTACTTTCTTTTCATTGGTTATCGTTGCGTATAAAGGCGTTGTTTTCGTTGTTATCTGGGCCACTCTGTTGTTTTACTTTGCCGTGCTGGTTTTATCCTCTCTTCTGAACTAATCGAATAACTGTTTGGAAAAAGAGTTGGCCAACGTCGAATAAACGAGAAAAGAGAAAGAATTGTGGATTGAAGTTGAGTAACACAAACACAACGCACTCACGCATATTGCAACAGAACCCTAATTAATTAACTTGCCAATTTCCTTTAACTCAGTCTCGACGACAGCAGATCCGAGCGTGCAGATCGCCACATCGGCGCTCGAGGCCGGGGACTCGGAGCGTGGAGGTCAAACGTCCTTAGTGCGAACAAACCGTTACACCCGGGGTGCACACTTCACGTCGCCGTACAGACAGACACGGACGCATAAACGATGACGTGAAATGAAGTGACGTGCCGCATGGTTTTAGAATTTTTGCTCGTTTATGCGTCCGTACGGCGACGTGCGTCGACGTTCAGACAGATACGGACGCATAAACGATGACGTGCCGTGAAGTGACGTGCCGTGACGTGCCGGATGGTTTTAGAATTTTTGCTCGTTTATGCCCCTGTACGGCGACGTGCGTCGACGTTCAGACAGATACGGACGCATAAACGATGACGTGACGTGCCGTGACGTGACGTTGTATTTTAGATTCTGCTCTAAAAAGCCGTACGTCACCAAGCAAAATTCAATAAAGTTAGGTGCCAATTGAAATTGAATATTTGCGACAACAACCAATTTTGACTGCAGAATGGAGATTGCAACTCAAATTAGAAACAACCCAAAGATTCAAGTCTTTTGAAATTTCGTCTTTCGCTCAAGTCTTTCGAGCAGTTCATTCAATGCAGAGCAGAAGAACAGGCGAAAACACATTGTGTTTTCCAACAGTGCGCGTGCACAAATAGTTTGCTGCGGATGTGGGTGCCCCGACAGGCCAGGTCTGCAGCTTGGTACGCTGACACAACGTATCACTGTGACGCACAGTGAATCGTCAAGCAACGGGCCCAGTGGCAGTGGGTCGCAGCACGTTGCTTCACAATATTACGACACGTTCAATAAGAAAGATAATCATTGCCATGTGCAGAACTGCACAAAGAGGAAAACGTTGTAGATGTTACCAAACGCTCAATGAGTTTGCTCCTAGTTACGGGTCAACTTTTTGCCTCCTGAAAACGCGAGAAATTTGTTACTTTATGCAGGCAGTGTGCAACAAATCATGCCGGTGTCATGCCATATTTTGACCCCCGCCATATTTTGACCCCCCGGTCGTTCTATGGCAACTTGTCATGGAATGACCAACCTTGCCATATTTTGACCTACCCGTCGAAACTCAGTGTATGGAGATAGCTGAGAAGGGAAACGTTTTATACGAGCGCTGTGCTAGTCGCTCTCGAGGACGAGGTTGCTTTGCAGTTTGAACGACCATGCCATGGCTCGGTTTTCGCTATTATATTTTTAATTGGTAACTTGCAAATTGACCCGT
>JASANC010000168.1:0-13823 GCA_030248135.1 Theristus sp. LFF4_11 | reverse complement strand
GTTTTTTTGCTTCGTGAATGGGTACTCCTTCAAAATACGGGTCCGCTCAAATTTCATCGCAGCGCGCTGATTGATGGCTCAAATGAAAGCCCTCGTTCTGCTGAGTAATCCTGTGTATGGGTTTTTTGAAATTCAAAATTTTGAAGAAGTTATTTGAATTTGAAATTTTAGATTGAGTGCGTCTGTGGTGAGCGTGTACAGTGCACTGAATGTTGTATTTATGTGCTTGATAGATATTCATGATGGATACCGTTCACATGATTGCATGAAACAGTCATACGTCTGAAATTGGTGCCCACGGGTTACGGTAGCGGTAGTTTTGGGTCTTGACACGAAGTTGCAGAAAACCACTTTGTTTCTTGTGAATAACACTTGAAACCTTTTAGAAACATGCAGCATTATAACAGAATGTCAAAAACCGGATTTCAAGGATTACGGTTACTCTGCAGTGGATCTCGACACGATTGTTTAAAACGTCCTTTTATTGCCAAGAAAAGTTACTAGAATGATGGATACCGTTCACATGATTGGTGTGTTGACAGAAAACTTTGACATCGCAGTCGTGAAAATGAGAAAGTATGCCAATGAAACCCGGTAACGAATGCAGCAAGTGACTCGAAGGGTCGCGAACAAATGTCTTCTCAAGCAAAAATGTTGTGTAACATTAGCTGCGTTTGTACATGTAGTAAAAGTAGCGATGTCACCCTGAGAGTAGCCATACAGCACATGCCAATTTCGTAGCCGCCGTTTGCTGAACGTCGCTGAATGGGACAGCCGAGTGTTTTCTGAGTTCCGTTGCATGTTTCTAAAAGGTTTCAACTGTTATTCACAAGAAACAAAGTGGTTTTCAGCAACTTCGTGTCAAGACCCAAAACTACCGCTACCGTAACCCGTGGGACCAAACTTCCGACATATGACTGTTACATGCAATCATGTGAACGGCATCCATCATTCTAGTAGCTTATCTTGGCAATAAAAGGACGTTTTTAAAAAATCGTGTCGAGACCCACTGCAGAGTTACCGTAATCCTTGGAATCCGGTTTTTGACATTCTGTTATAAATGCTGCATGTTTCTAAAAGGTTTCAACTGTTATTCCCAAGAAACAAAGTGGTTTTCTGCAACTTCGTGTCAAGACCCAAAACTGCCGCTACCGTAACCCGTGGGCACCAATTTCAGACGTATGACTGTATCATGCAATCATGTGAACGGTATCCATCATAAATATCTATCAAGCACATAAATACAACATTCAGTGCACTTGACAAGCTCACCACAGACCCACTCTATCTAAAATTTCAAATTCAAATAAACAAACGATGAGCCGAAGTAGAGAGATAACTTTAATGTCGATTTCAGAACTGACTCCCCATGTACAAGAAACATCACAGTTATATAGGCGAGAACTAACATAATTAGTGAGTAAATTACCTAATTATAAATGATAAATACGCATAATTAGATCACATTATCTTCTCCTACGCAAATACCAAAAAATTCACAAAAAATCACAACGCCAAAAGTATCACTCCATTTCGTCCTCCGTCGTCGTTGTCCTTCCCGCGATACTCATCCTCCTGATTAAACAAACGATGAGCCGAAGTAGAGAGATAACTTTAATGTCGATCTCAGAACTGACTCCCCATGTACAAGAAATATCACAGTTATATAGGCGAGAACTAACATAATTAGTGAGTAAATTACCTAATTATAAATGATAAATACGCATAATTAGATCACATTATCTTCTCCTATGCAAATACCAAAAAATTCACAAAAAATCACAACGCCAAAAGTATCACTCCATTTCGTCCTCCGTCGTCGCTGTCCTTCCCGCGATACTCATCCTCCTGATATTGCACTCCTGTTCGCATTCCTTTGAGCCGTGTCTCAATTCTTCAAGTGGCCTCTCAATAATTTTCCCACTATCCAGCAAAATCTGCGCTGATTTGGGTGGTACAAGCTTATCAATTTTGCCACGTAGCGGATGCGAGGGATTCAACTTTTTTTTCCTTGTTGTTTGCGCAACCGTATCCGCGACCCAAACTGAATCTCCGACTTGGTAACTTCCGGGTTCCACGTTGAACCACGCTTTATCCGCCGTTTTTTCTTGCGATTGCAGAGTTCGAGTATTGATGTCGTCGATTCGGCGAGGTCTGTTTCGAAGCGGTAGATTGTTCACAGTAGCAATCGTGTGCTTCACCGCTACGTTGCCGGTAATTTTGTAGTTTTGGAATTTTCCGGGTATATACGATGAGATGGATGCATCCTTTTGCGCTTTTGGTATGTTCCGAATTTCGCCTCTTTGCGTATCCATCGCGTCTCCAATTTTCGATTCAGAAGACAAATCATCATCGCCCTTCGACGACATTTTTTCGCTTCGTTGCTGCTTCTGTGCTCGACGCTGTCGGCGGTTTCTTTTCGGAATGTCATGTTGAAATCCAGCATTGGAGGAATTTATTGTTGGCATCAAACGCACTTCATCGTCGTCAGTAACAGGGCAACATTCACGAGCCATTTTAACGAAAGACACATCACTACCCTTGCCATCTGCGGGATAGCATTTCATCAATCGGAACGGTTTGCCGCTTTTTGTGATCACTTTTACTGCGAGTTCACGCAACTTATTCCTTCCAATAATCATGTCTACATCACCATTCAAAGTTGGTGACACAAGGAATCCACAGTTTTTCACAGTTTTACCGTCGACTGAAAGTCTGGCGTGACACATTCCTTCTACGTCTACAGACGATCCATTCACCGCTTTGAGCGTTTTTCTCGTCCGAAAAATTCTTAATCCATGTTCCTTTGCACAGTTGCTCGACAACAATGTCTCGTCGGATCCAGTGTCCACACAGTAGTGGTTGACCTGCTGTCCATTCAACAATGGCGATTCAAACTTGTCTTCACCGTCACATTCACAATCTGTCGTGTTCGCATTCTGATCTGTCATTATGCCAACTTTCTTTGTTTGGAAATTCGCGTAGCCATTCCTGTCTGTTTGGAACTCAATAGCATTTGGCTGTGGCACGTTTGTGAGGTTGTTGTTGAAATTTTGCTGATTTTCAAACGGTCTGTTCCAATGATCATGCTGTCCGTTTTGGAAATTTCCATTCTGCACATTACGATTACCGTTGAACGCATGATAACCCATGTTCCACTGATGGCCGTTAGACTGATAGCCATAGTTCGGCTGTCGATTTTGCCAGTTGTTTTGGCTGACAAACTGATTTCCGTTGTTCAACTGCCGAGGTTGCATGAACGTCTGCTGACCACCACGCCGATTGTCATGATAACAACGACGACCGTTTTGACGATAGCCGTACTGACTGTCACGGTTTCCACGACGTTCAAACGTACGTTCATTGGCTTTGAACTTTTCAAACTCTTCCATTTGGTCGATTTTATTCACGATCTGACGAAACGTGTACCCATCACATGCCATTTCTGCAGCTTTTGACTCAAAAACCGCGTTATTGAGACGAATCGAAAAGAATTCTGTCATCATCGAATCCCAAGGTTTCATGTATCTGCCGTGCTCGTCACACGGTTCTCCACCCATTTCCAGATACAAGTTCTCCAACCGCATGGCAAATGCACGCACTGTCTCGTTACTTTGACGACGCACTTTATGAAACTGTGATGACGCACTGGCACACACATTGCGAGATCCGTAGCAACTGTTCAGGTACTGAAACAACTCATTTAGATTCGTGCGCACTTTTTCCGACTGTTTATCCAACACAGTACGAGCATTGAGGCCCAAGCACAATCGCACATGTGCGATAGCCGTTTTTTCATCAACCGGGAACGTCTCAAGTCTGCTTCGAACATTCTCACTCCACACTTTGAAACTCAATTTGCCGTCGATATCAAACGTTTCAAATTGTGCCGTCAACAGCGTACGGGCGTTTTGACTGTGGTTATTGTGACAACATTCAGAATCACTGTTTGGATCACACTTATTATTGCCACCATTCTGCTTCTCATCACGATTAGTCAGTGCAGCCAGAATTTGTTGTTGCTGCATCAGCATTTGCAGAATCAGATCATTTGTGGTTGCACTTTGTGCCGATCCCGCTGCGTCACTGGCGTTCTGCTGGGTCACACCTGATGCACTCTTATTCAGAGGCATACCTTTTTTCAAGGCCGGTGCAGTGGTACCCAGTGCGCTCTTATTCAGAGGCACACCTTTTTTCAAGGCCGGTACAGTTGAAACAGATTTGCCACCACGTACACTCTTAAGCAGAGGCACACCCTTTTTCAGGGCCGGTGGGGGATACCTCTGTGCTTTTTGGCCTCTCCTCGAAGTACGCGAAATGCACGCACAGCACTGGTTCGGACCGGAAACCGTATCATCTGATTCACAGGCAGTCACGATTGGCGTCTCATCCCGATCCGTCACTGTAGCACTGATTGCTGTCGCTGTCAGAGTACTGCGTTCAACGTCATCCGTCTCTGGTTCATCTTGGAAACTGCACCCAGCGTCATCTGTCTCTGTGTCATCTTGAAATGAACTGTACAACTCAGACTCATCTAGATCATTCGATCTGCTGATTTTCAGGTGACGCTTATAATCAAAATACTGCGACGAAAAGTCCCTCACTCTGTCAGCGAGCTCACGTAACGGCAAAGTCTCAGACGGTGAAATGGTCGCCTCCATTTTACAACGTAACGTCTCACTCAACTCCTTCTTTTGCTTAAACACAGCACATAGCAGGTTGAGACGCTTCCTGTCTTTGCGCTCACAGCACCGCTTAATCAACTGCGTAACATCCCACCCTTTCAACTTCACCATGCTTGTATCGGCATCACCCACCCCCACCGTTCGCGCTCCCTGCTTCCTCCGTCTGCCCACCACGTGACGACGACGTGCCAGGATGATAACAGGGCCATAACAGTAACCGACCACAACGACCAACCGAACCAACGAAACATCCAACAAGCCAACCCACCATGGCGAAGACTGCGTGTTGACCACCTCGGACGCACCAAAGAAGAGAAACAAATATAAAATAGATATGTTAACTGACGCACTACAAACGACACACCACAAACAAAAACAAACACATAGACATAAGCAAAAAAAAAAAAAATTAATAAAAAAATAAAACAAATAATAAATAAAAAAAATGAAAAATTACATCACATAATTATTACTTTATTAAAAAATTTCAAAAACAAAAAACACAGCACAACACAGCACGCCAGAGGACGAGCATTCAAGCAAGCAACCACGAAGCGCGCGGAAAGAACAAGTGACCAGAAGACCTACCGTAGAAGGGGAGCCGGGAGAGCCGA
Source organism: Theristus sp. LFF4_11 (assembly GCA_030248135.1). Classification (NCBI taxonomy): domain Eukaryota; kingdom Metazoa; phylum Nematoda; class Chromadorea; order Monhysterida; family Xyalidae; genus Theristus; species Theristus sp. LFF4_11. Next base: position 8,524 of record JASANC010000168.1, on the reverse strand, counting down.
GGCAACCGCCGCCACCCCAACGACGCTCCCTTCCCTTTAATACATTAATAAAAAGTCCCGCCCCCCACCTGCGCATTTCCGATTGTGGATATGTTGAGTTCCCATGCAGCGGCACCCCGAGCCACCACAATAAATAAGAAAAAATAAAAATTTATTTTTTTTTTTTTTTAAAAAAAAAAAAAAAAAAAAAATTTTTTTTTTTTTTTTTTTTATTAATTTTTATTTTTTTTTTTTTTCTTTGTTCTGCCTGAAAATTGCGTTTTATGTATAATTTTATGAAAGATCAAAAAAAATTTTGTTTTTTTTTTCCGTCTCTTAGTCTTCACCGCCGGAGGGGGGATTTTCGGTTTTTTTTTCGGGTTTTTTTCGCCCTGGGGGGTGATGATCGACCCCCCCCCTGTAGAAGTACTTGGCCGCCGCGGCTAGTTCAACAAAATCCGATGTTGCCAAGGTGGGGTAGAAGCAGAGAACTCACATTTACGCATCGTTTTTCAGGATCTCGAAAGGTGGAAATTGCACTGTCTGCCACTGCAAGCGTAACTTCGTTGGTTGCTCGTTGCTGTTTCGCCTCGTGTCGTCAGCGTGATCACACCGGTTTGTTGTGGAACTTGTTTCCATGTTATTTGAGGTGAATTGAGAGGCAAAACACGAGACGTGATGTCGTCGGTGGGAAAATGGGGTCGCCGAAACCAAGTCTGAAATTTTCACCCTCCTCCCATATGAGTGGGGGTCATATGGTAAGTCGGTGGCTCCTCAGATGGTGATATTCGGACTCCCTGAAAAATTCTGAACAACTTTCATTTTTAAAAAAAAAATTTAAAAAAAAATTTTTTTTTTTAAAAAAGAAAAAAATAGAAAATTTTTTTTTTCTTGACATCTCTAGCCACACCACACCTGTGGCCAGTTTTATAAAAGTGACGAGTCGAGGATTTGAGAAGTTTTACTCACTTTTTTTCGATGCAAAAATGTTTGTCTTTGAAGCTCATGTCTCTATTATTTTTTTCAGAATTTGTCAAAGACTAACTTTTGGAACACCCTGGAGTAAAAATGTTCACTTTTCAAAAACTATTCACTTTTGTAGAACTGACCACTGAAGTGAAAATAACCACAAAATCCTCACCTCTTGCTCATCAACAATCATCAAGCGATCGTCCTGAACCGAGTCGACGCGCGAATGAGATGGCGAACTTTCCACATTTGAACCACATTCAGACGCTTCATCCGACAAAAGCCAGATGATTTCATCATCATCATCATCGTCCTCCTCCTCCTGAGGATGATTTGAACCGCTGCTCAATCGATTTGCACCACCAATCTCATCGTGAGACACTCCTCCCACCAGCGCAAAGTTGAACGGCTGCTGATGGTCCGCTGTCGCCATGGAATGACCGCCGGTATTGGAATGAATTGAATCGGTTTCTAGCGATTGCGGATCGATTGAACGACGTCGCTCGCTCATCTCAGCTTCTTCAACTGACAGCGGCTGTGCCGGCTGGTCCGCTTCGGAATGTTCCGGTGCATTTGTGTCGCCGTTGGTGTTCGCCTGTTGTTCGTCGTCCGACAAACTGATGATTTCCCGGTGCGGGTCCGCACGCGTTTGCGCGTCACGCTCAGCCATCATTCCATTATTGTCATTTTTTTTATTTTTTGACTGTTCACATTCCGTTTGTTTATGTTGTGTTTTCTTATTACTGTATTGTATTTTCTAAAGACCAAAAAATTCGTGCAGAGGCGTCGATATGGGACTCCCATAATGGGAGTGTGTGGGGTGTATAGGGTTGTTAAAAAAAACAAAAATCGTCATTTTTGTTTTTTTTTTTTTTTTAAAATTTTTTTTTAAAAAAAAAAATTTCAAAAATCAAAGTTGTGCTAAATCAATCAGGGAGTCCGAAGAACCACATATGATATGCATGCGCCTCCCGAATGACTCCCGTATGGCGGAACTTTGCAGATTTTGTTTTGGTGACCTCAATTACCCCTTTTCCAAACCGTCACCATGCCTCTTCTTGTGTTTTGACCTCCAAAACGTCACTAATTGTCCCCAGCTAAGCTAATGCTAAAGTGAAGACAAACATACCGCCTTGAAATTCGATCAATTCTTCTGATGGTGTCGCGACGACACGACACGAAGCAGCAACCAAACAACGTAGCGCTTGCAAACGGAGCAGCGAGCACAGTCGGACGCTCTGCGAGGCGAATCGTCACCTTATCTGCATCGGAAATGGTAGGCTAAGCTTTGGGACGCTCAAAAACTTCATCGCAGATGTTGTCGAAGCCTAAAATCAGTCGGTAAAACGGCCCAAAATCGACTGCTAAAGGTTTTACGAGGTATGATCAAAGAAAATTTTTGTTGAACTTTCGAAAAATTGTGCCAAAATTGAGGTTTTCAGAGCATATTAGAGGAAAATTTTTCGAATTTTTTTTAAAAAAATAAAAAAAATCGGCATTTTTTTTTTTTTTTAATCACTTTTTTTTTTAAAAAAAAAAATTTTCATTTTTGTTTAACAACCCTAGGGGTGTATCTGGGGATGTTAAAAAGTGTGCTTAATCAACCAGGGAGTTCGAAGAACCACATTCGATATGCAAGCGCCTCCCGAATGACTCCCGTATGGCGGAACTTTCCAAATTTTGTTTGGGTGACCTCATTCACCCCTTTTCCAAACCGTACCATGCCTCTTCTTTGTTTTTGAAAACACCCATCCATACCGGCTTGAAATTCGATCAATTCTGATGATGTCGCGACGACAGGACACGAAACAGCAACCAGACAACGTAGCGCTTGCAAACGGAGCAGCACGGACGGTCAGAATTTAGATTGCGATGCGAGGCGAATTGCCACCTTAACTGCATCGGAAATGGTAAGCCAAGCTGTGGAAGTGGAACGCTCAAAAACTTTATCGCAGAAGTTGTCGAAGCCTAAAATCAGTCGGTGTACTCGGTAAAACGTTCCAAAATCGATTGCTGACGGTTTTACGAGGTAATATCAAAGAAAATTTTTTTTGAACTTTCGAAAAATTGTGCCAAAATTAAGGCTTTCAGCATAGTTGTTCCAGACCCAGAGCCGAAGGGTTGGGGGGGGGGCGGCCCCCCGGGGGCCGATATAGATAGCTGGAGCAAATTTTTCAGATAGATAGATAGCTGGAAAATTTTGGGGGGGGCGGGGGGGGGGGCCATGTGACTTTGGGGGGGGGGCGGTCAAAATTTTGAAATTTGATAGATAGATAGCTAAAAAGCTAAAAAGCTATAAAAACAGCAAAATAATGCTAAAAATACACTAAAAATCAAGTATAAACGCGTATTTTAACTTAATATAGCGAAATTTTCAAAAATTTTTGAGCAAAAATGGTCAATTTTAATCAAAAATTGACTCATTTTTGTATGTCTTCGAAGACAAAAATTTTCAGATAGATAGCTGGCTGAGAAATTTTTTTAGATAGATAATAGCTGAGCCAAAAAAACCTGTTTGATAGAGATAGATTCGAAAATTTTTGGGGGGGGGGGCGGCCCCCCCCCCCGAAAGCCCCTAGAACAACTATGGCTTTCAGTGCATATTAGAGGAAAAATTTTCAAATTTAAAAAAAGTCGGTATTTTTGTTTTTTTAATCATTGTTAAATAAATTCGATTTTGTTTAACAACCCTAATATGTGCATTCGAATCGCGCTGGCCCGCTGAGTTCGAATTTTGCACTTTCAGAACTAAATAACATCAATTGGCAAAAACCTTCATGAAAATTACTCTTTTCTAACTCCAACATCAATTTTGACCTACCTTTTGCAGCATGTGGATCCAAAACCAGGTCGTGTTTCCCGTTCAAAATGCAGTTATCTGTGATTTTATGTTGTTCCATTGCTGTGTGGTGTTGGGTTTGGGGCTGAAAACTTTGATTTGGTTTCTATTTGGCTCTAAAAACTGACTTTTTTGCATGATTTTTTGGAAGTTCACACCAAATTTTCTCCCAGACTTGTGTGATCATGTCATTATTTAGTCATTTTGACCATCGTGCTCCATGTTTTTCGATTTGGATAAGTTATTTAACTCATAGTGGCCCGGTCGCCCTGGATATTTTGTAATATTAGCTGATTGGTTGCCTGAACATCAGGTTCAAAAAAGAATCGTTGAATCGTTATTGAATTGAATCATTCTTTTTTCCGAATATTGTGATTTCTGTGCGTGTATTTTGTGTGGGAAAACAGTGAGATTTTTAATGGAAAAATTTTGTTCATGATTTGTGAGTTGCAGACCAATCAGCTAATATTACAAAATATCCAGAGCGACCAGGCTCACTATGAGTTTAATAACTTATCAAATCGAAAAACATGGAGCACGATGGTCAAAATGACTAAACAATGACATGATCACACAAGTCTGGGAGAAAATTTAGTGTGAACTTCCAAAAAATCATGCAAAAAAGTCAGTTTTTAGAGCCAAATAGAAACCAAATCAAAGTTTTCAGCCCCAAACCCGACACCACACAGCAATGGAACAACATGAAATCACAGAACAACTGCATTTTTAGCGGGAAACACGACCTGGTTTTGGATCCACATGCTTCAAAAGGTAGGTCAAAATTGATGTTGGAGTTAGAGAAAAGAGTAGTTTTCATGAAGGTTTTTGTGGAATTGATGTTGTTTAGTTCTGAAAGTGCAAAATTCGAGCTCTAGCGGGCTAGCGATTATTCGGAACTGCACATATTAGGTTGTTAAACAAAGTCGAATTTATTTAACAATGATTAAAAAAACAAAAATATCGACTTTTTTTAAATTTGAAAATTTTTCCTCTAATTTTCGCTGAAAGCCTTAGTTGTTCTAGGGGGCCGGGGGGCCTGGGGGGGGCGGCGCCCCCCCCCCCCAAAAAAATTTCGAATCTATCTCTGTCAGACAGGTTTTTTTGAGCTCAGCTATTGTATCTATCTAAAAAAATTTCTCAACCAGCTATCTATCTGAAAACTTTTGCGGTTCGAAGACATAAAATGAGTCAATTTTTGATTAAAATTGACCATTTTTGCTCAAAATTCTTGAAAATTTCGCTAATTTTAGTTAAAATACGCGTTTATACTTGATTTTTAGTGTATTTTTAGCATTGTTATGCTGTTTTTATAACTTCTAGCTTTTTAGCTATCTATCTATCAAATTTCAAGGTTTTGACCGCCCCCCCCCCCCCCCCCCCCCCAAAGTCACCTTTTATGGCCCCCCCCGGCCCCCCCCCCCCCCCCCAAAATTTTCCAGCTCTCTATCTATCTGGAAAATTTGCTCCAGCTATCTATATCGGCCGGGGCCGCCCCCCCCCCCCCCCCCAACCCTTCGGCTCTGGGTCTGGAACAGCTATGCTGAAAGGCGTAATTTTGGCACAATTTTTCGAAAGTTCCAAAAAAATTTTCTTTGATATTACCTCGTAAAACCGTCAGCAATCGATTTTGGAACGTTTTACCGAGTGCACCGACTGATTTTAGGCTTCGACAACTTCTGCGATAAAGTTTTTGAGCGTTCCACTTCCACAGCTTGGCTTACCGATTTCCGATGCAGTTAAGGTGGCAATTCGCCTCGCATCGCAATCTAAATTCTGACCGTCCGTGCTGCTCCGTTTGCAAGCGCTACGTTGTCTGGTGGCTGTTTCGTGTCCTGTTGTCGCGACATCATCAGAATTGATCGAATTTCAAGCCGGTATGGATGGGTGTTTTCAAAAACAAAGAAGAGGCATGGTACGGTTTGGAAAAGGGGTGAATGAGGTCACCCAAACAAAATTTGGAAAGTTCCGCCATACGGGAGTCATTCGGGAGGCGCTTGCATATCGAATGTGGTTCTTCGAACTCCCTGGTTGATTAAGCACACTTTTTAACATCCCCAGATACACCCCTAGGGTTGTTAAACAAAAATGAAAATTTTTTTTTTTAAAAAAAAAAGTGATTAAAAAAAAAACAAAAATGCCGATTTTTTTTTTAAAAAAAAAAATTCGAAAAATTTTCCTCTAATATGCTCTGAAAACCTCAATTTTGGCACAATTTTTCGAAAGTTCAACAAAAATTTTCTTTGATCATACCTCGTAAAACCTTTAGCAGTCGATTTTGGGCCGTTTTACCGACTGATTTTAGGCTTCGACAACATCTGCGATGAAGTTTTTGAGCGTCCCAAAGCTTAGCCTACCATTTCCGATGCAGATAAGGTGACGATTCGCCTCGCAGAGCGTCCGATTGTGCTCGCTGCTCCGTTTGCAAGCGCTACGTTGTCTGGTTGCTGCTTCGTGTCGTGTCGTCGCGACACCATCAGAAGAATTGATCGAATTTCAAGGCGGTATGTTTTTTGTCTTCACTTTAGCATTAGCTTAGCTGGGGACAATTAGTGACGTTTTTGGAGGTCAAAACACAAGAAGAGGCATGGTGACGGTTTGGAAAAGGGGTAATTGAGGTCACCAAAACAAAATCTGCAAAAGTTCCGCCATACGGGAGTCATTCGGGAGGCGCTTGCATATCATATGTGGTTCTTCGGACTCCCTGATTGATTTAGCACAACTTTGATTTTTGAAATTTTTTTTTTAAAAAAAAAATTTTAAAAAAAAAAAAAAACAAAAATGACGATTTTTGTATTTTTTAACAGGCCCTATACACCCCGCACACTTCCCATTTATGGGAGTCCCACTGTAGACGCTTCTGCACGAATTTTTTGGTGCTTTAGCATATACAATACAGTAATAAGAAAACACAACATAAAACAAACGGAATGTGAACAGTCAAAAAATAAAAAAAATGACAATAATGGAATGATGGCTGAGCGTGACGCGCAGACGCGTGCGGACCCGCACCGGGAAATCATCAGTTTGTCGGACGACGAACAACAGGCGAACACCAACGGCGACACAAATGCACCGGAACATTCCGAAGCGGACCAGCCGGCACAGCCGCTGTCAGTTGAAGAAGCTGAGATGAGCGAGCGACGTCGTTCAATCGATCCGCAATCGCTAGAAACCGATTCAGTTCATTCCAATACCGGCGGTCATTCCATGGCGACAGCGGACCATCAGCAGCCGTTCAACTTTGCGCTGGTGGGAGGAGTGTCTCACGATGAGATTGGTGGTGCAAATCGATTGAACAGCGGTTCAAATCAACCTCGGACGAGGAGGACGATGATGATGATGATGAAATCATCTGGCTTTTGTCGGATGAAGCGTCTGAATGTGGTTCAAAATGTGGAAAGTTCACCATCTCTCATTCGCTGCGTCGACTCGGTTCAGGACGATCGCTTGATGATTGTTGATAAGCAAGAGGTGAGGATTTTGTGGTTATTTTCACTTCAGTGGTCAGTTCTACAAAAATGAATAGTTTTTGAAAAGTGAACATTTTTACTCCAAGGTGTTCCAAAAGTTAGTCTTTGACAAATTCTGAAAAAAATAATAGAGACATGAGCTTCAAAGACAAACATTTTTGCATCGAAAAAAAGTGAGTAAAACTTCTCAAATCCTCGACTCGTCACTTTTATAAAACTGGCCACAGGTGTGGTGGCTAGAGATGTCCAAGAAAAAAAAATTTTCTATTTTTCTTTTTTAAAAAAAATTTTTTTTTTAAATTTTTTTTTAAAAATGAAAGTTGTTCAGAATTTTTGAGGGATACCGAATAACACCATCTGAGGAGACACCGACTTATGACCCCCACTCATATGGGAGGAGGGTGAAAATTTCAGACTTGGTTTCGGCGACCCCATTTTCCCACCGACGACATCACGTCTCGTGTTTTGCCTCTCAATTCACCTCAAATAACATGGAAACAAGTTCCACAACAAACCGGTGTGATCACGCTGACGACACGAGGCGAAACAGCAACGAGCAACCAACGAAGTTACGCTTGCAGTGGCAGACAGTGCAATTTCCACCTTTCGAGATCCTGAAAAACGATGCGTAAATGTGAGTTCTCTGCTTCTATCTCACCTTAGCGACATCGGAATTTGTTGAACTAGCCTTTGCGACGCTCAAGTACTTCAATGCGCGAGTCGATCATCACTCACCAAGGCTGAAAACAGTCGATAAATCAATCCAGAATACCACCTGCAGCGTTGAAGACTAAGTGACAAGGTAAAGTCAAAGAAAATTTTTGTTGAACTTTCGAAAAATTATGCCAAAAACGGCATTTTCAGGGCACATTAAAGAAAAAATTTCAAAAATTTTTAATAAAAAAAATTAAAAAAAATGCTCATTTTTTTTTACTTTTTTTTTAAAAAAAAAATTAAAAAAAAATTTTTTTTTGACCCTTACATCTCTAGGTGTGGCCGCTCGAGCCACTGATGCATGTGAACTCACCAATAACCGCATCTGAGACGCTTCAGTCGCGGCCTGTAAATTATTATAACAGAGTGAAGCGCCATTCATGGAGGTTGACGCGCGTCACTTCGCTACACATTCACGGGTACTCCTTCAAAATACGGGTCCGCTCAAATTTCATCGCAGCGCGCTGATTGATTGCTCAAATGAAAGCCCTCGTTCTGCTGAGTAATCCTGTGTATGGGTTTTTTGAAATTCAAAAATTTGAAGAAGTTATAG
>JASANC010000166.1:0-34748 GCA_030248135.1 Theristus sp. LFF4_11 | reverse complement strand
GTGTCACGTGAAGAAGCTCGTTTTCCGACAGACAAAAAAAATGCAGGTAAGCAATAACTGCCCACCTGTATTTTAGGATTTGAGAAGGAAAATGTCATCGAGCACAGCGCCGCCGAACAAAAACTGGCGCACCACGTTTGAGCGCGTGGAGAAGTTCATTTCTGAGCATCATTTCACCGACTGCAATTTGTTCGGCAAGCGGTACAGCGACACGAGACCGCTGGATGAAATTGTCTGGCTGGGCTTCGGCCAGCGGAGACCGAAGTTCGCGGAAGCCGTGGCGAAATTTCGAACCGACGGTTGGTGGTTTTTTGTGTTGCGGACGCTCGTTGACTGCCTGCATGTCTCGTTCTCCGTCATGATTGGCTGCGTTTTTTTTGAGAATTTCTTGGCATGCTGATTGAATGAACAGTCTTGATCCACATCTCGCAGTCACCGATAAAGTCAAAAGATGGAGCATCCTTTACCGGTTACTTAAAAAACTCACTGGCATAGCAAACGCTTGATGTGTGATGATACGTCCGTCGAAGAATGCGCGCGGTGCGGTATTCAGAGACGAATTTTACAGCCAGTCAATACTGGAAATTTTCTTTTTTTTTAAATTTTACTGAAACGAGAGAGATGCACAAACGCACTCAGGTCGCCCCGTTGAGGTGGGTCACGAGTTTGGCCCGACCTGGAGCACGCATTGGTTTCGAGTTGAGTTTCGAGTGCCGCAAAATTGGCCGACAAACGAACTGCGCTTACTGTGGGACAGCGATGGTGAGGCGATGGTGTGGTCAGCAGCGGGCGAATGTCTGCAGGTTGTTTTGTTTTGTTTTGTTGTTTCAATCCTAATTGGTGAATTTTCTTCGGGAGTTTATTAAAAAGGTCAAAAAGGTGAAAGTAAATAGTGAGTTGAAACGACAGAACTCCGAGTCTGTTTTGAAAGACCGGAAACCTTTTTTCCTATTTTTCAGTCCAATCTCGCGTGCGTGTGTTTGCATGTGACTGAGTGAGAACTAGATTCTGAAGTGACAGTGTCAACCAGAGGGACAATAGCTTGCAAACAAAACGTTTCGAGAATGTTATCTTACATTGAGCGCGGCGTAAAACGGTCTGTTTGGAGCGGGTGATGGTACGGGGGAATAAATCCGCCGAATTTGAGTCGGAGATGATTTGCCCGAAAAAGGTGAATGGTTTCTGACGCTGTTGCTGTTGATTGTCAGTGATTTTTGCGCAGTCACTGCGGGAAAAAAACTGACCAGTCCAGGCGGAACTCTAACCACTGTGACAAGACGGACAGGATGCATTACTAGTAATCAAAAGATATTGCTTTATCTGGCGAAATTACTGGGCGACAGACCAGCGAAAACGCAGGTTTTTCTTGTGTTTTTTAAGTCAATTGGTCTGGTCTCACTGAAAACGCCAACACACGCAGTGTCAACAGTCCCGTTCACTGGCGCAGGCGCTCTACACCGCAAACGCGATAGTGAACCAGTTAGGCGTCGGCCCCACCGACGTCGAATCACTACGGAAAGGAAAGTCACTCGCAAACGGCTATTTCGGGGAGCAAAACAACAGCAAAGTGGTCCGACGTTCGCGGCCAACTGTGCACGGGCGAGTTTCGGTGTTACGCGGTGGCGAACTGTCACATCGACACGGCCTGGCTGTGGCCGTTCGCGGAGACGGGCAGGAAATGCGCACGCAGCTGGGTGGAAATGTGGTGCAACTGGTACCAACGGCATGACACGCTCGTGTTCGCCGTCCCGCAAGCGCAACAGGTACTTTGAGGGGGGGGGGCGTTGTTTTGTATAACTCAAAGAGGGGCACATCACTGATCAGTCCGTGCACTTTTCTACTGCATCTGATGTTGACCAGGCTGAAATGCAAAGGGCCATCACGCAGAGTAAGCAGCAGTTTCCGATGCACCGCTTGTCCAGATGCAAAAATTGAATCATGTTTTCTCACACACATACATGCGTCTCCTCATGTTTCAGCTTGCCTGGTTGGAGCAGGACTACCCTTCGTTGTTCAAGCGCATCCGCAAACTCGCGGCTGAAGGCCGCTTTGTGCCGGTCGGCGGCTGCTGGGTGGAGATGGACGGCAATCTCCCGTCCGGTGAATCGTTCGTCAGACAGCTGCTGATTGGCCAGCGCTATTTTGAGCAGAAGTTTGGCAGGTACGATGATTTGTGCTTGCTGAAGTCCTAGCTCCCGAGTGGTCATTGCGCTTTCGCTGTAAACACACAGTATTGTTACACAGTGGCGCACAAACGCAGCTGGCACGGTGCACAAGATTTGATTTTTTGATTTGATTTTCTTGGGTTTTTAATGAGACGGTTTGATTGGGTGAGTGTTGTTTCGGTTGAAAATTTCGCTGCTTTTGGTGACTGGGTTTGTTTTCAGCTTGATGCACTGATACTGATTGGTTGCAGCACCGAAAGCTACTTAGCGCGGTAATGAATTCCAGTTTATTTTTCAGTGCAGAGTCTGATTGTGGTTTTTGTGGAATAGGTCGAATCTTACTTGTTGACGAATAGAAACTGTTTGGTTGAAAGAAACTAAAACTTCGAAATATTATTCTCAGCATCTGCACGGAATTTTGGCTGCCCGATACGTTCGGTTACTCGTCGCAGCTGCCGCAGCTGATCCAATTGGCTGGTATAAACTATTTTGAGTTGTCGTTTGCATTTTCGAACGAAAACGGGTTTTGAGCAGAACATTTTAACCGTTCCAGTTAAGCGATAACAGATAACAGTTAAGCGATAACAACGATAAAGGTTTCTCAAAATGTTGCATCAACAATAATAATAAGACAAATGAAAAAAACGCATGTATCGTTCTTTCAATCCAAGGCATGCGGCGGTTCGTCACGCAAAAGCTCAGCTGGAACCTGGTGAACAAATTCCCGCACAACACTTTCTGGTGGGCGGGTATCGACGGGACGAAAGTGCTCACGCATTTCCCGACCGGCGGCTCGTATAATCGCCAGGTGAGCGTTTATTTTTATTTAAAAAAACAAATCTTTGAAAACGGTTGAAAGTGGACAAAACTCAACAGAAACGAAGTTGGTTACAGCAACCTCATTGGTTTTGGCGCGCACATGCATTCCGTGCATGCCCGACTCCGCCCGAACGTCGTGTACACCAACCAATCAGCTAACTGTAGGCTAACACAAACAGATAGTCTCACCAAGCAGCTCACCAAGATGGTATGCGTATTTCTCGAAGTTTCTCACGTTCGGAAAATAAGGATAGCATGGCATCTTGGTGAGCTGCTTGGTACGACTTTTTTGAAAAATTTGCAGTGAATCTAGAAATCGACTGTGCAGGTGCTAGTGTCCGACCTATTGGAGCAATCCGGTGCGCCGCACGCAGAGCACGGCCGGAGCGAGCGTGCGTTGCTGCTGTACGGCCACGGCGACGGCGGCGGTGGGCCCACGGCGGAGATGTGCGCGCGGCTCGATCGATTCATGCAGGCTGATCTCAGAGCGCTCGGTCTGCCGTCTGTGGTGGCCGCCACGCCGCGACAGTTTTTCGAGCACGTGAGAAATGTTTTTTGTGTTTTTTTGAAGAATTTCTTTTTGATGGCAAGTTTTTATGATTGGTTCCGGTTCCACCGCTTGTGTGCCAAAGTTCTGGTGGGAGGGGTGCTCTGTTCCGTTTCATACACGCACGCGTGACTGGATGAAACACACACACACACACTTGATTGGGCTGTGCAGCCCGGGCCTTGTCGTACTGACGAGCCTGGGGGCCCGCGGTATACGCTTACCAGGCGAAACCGCAAGAAACGGTGCTTGCACGTTGCAATACAGCGGCAACAGCGCGTGTCCCACTTTTGTTCGCTTTTGCTCATCTCCACCAAAAAAATCACATGCAGAGTCTTCGGTCTCTTATTTCATTCGGTCGATAAATGTTCTTTTTTTGAAATTTCATTTCTTTTTCAAATTTTTCCTCGCCACTTCAATTGCGTTTGTCGCAATACCAGATTGAACGCCATGACACGGCGCGCCTGTGCACCTGGTCCGGTGAGCTGTACCTCGAGTTGCACCAGGGCACGTTCACCAGTCAGGCGCAAGTGAAACACCGCAATCGCGCTTGCGAAATACTGCTGCACGACGCGGAGATGTTGGCGACGATGGAGTATTTATCGGTTGATGGTTGGTGATGGCTAGGTGGATTGAGCGTTCGGTCGATCGAGCCCCGTCGAGGGGAGTTGTGGGACTTGATGAGTAGAATATTTGATAGCCGCTCTACTGGACAGTATTTTCTGTTCGCTTTTCTGCGTCAGCCCCGGCTGAATACATCGCCGAAATTGCTGTTCGTTCGTTTTGTTCGTTCTTTCGATGGTTCAATTCATTTTATCCGTTGCTGCGTGACAAGGCGTGCTCAACTAAAAATCCGTATCAGCCGATCCTGGAAAAAATAAAGAAAATCAACTGATTTTTGTCTACCATTTTCTCGCAGGCGCCAAAAGTCGCCCGTTCACCGGCGAGTGGCAATCGTTGCTACTGAACCAGTTCCACGACGTGCTACCGGGCAGCTCGATTGCTAGCGTGTACGACGACGCGCACACCCTGTACAGGGAGATCGAGCAAAGTTGCCTGAATACGCACGGCGAGTTGAGGAGCAACAACCTGATTCAGACGAAACGAACCACCTCTACGGACAGCGATGATGTGTGCGCGAAGCGTTATTTGTTGAACAGTTTGCCGTGGACGCGAGAAATCGCAATCGATCAGGGTATTTTGATTGTGGATTTTTTTCGATTGTGTTGAACTGAAATGACGTCATCTGCTTTACCAGCCAAACTGAAAATATATGACAAGCCTCATGACGTCCCCATCGGTTTGACACGTTCGAAAAATTTGGGCTGTGTGACGTCTTGGATTGGTTGTTCGTTCCCGTTCTCGCTCTGGTCTGAACACCGGGGGCACCTGTTTTTTGCGTGATTTCAGTCAAAATGTTGCTCAGGCCAATCGCAAACGCACTGGCACACACGTGCGATGTGCTGCCCGATATTGTTTGTCTGCGAAAACGCCACAGGCGCGTTTGTCTTGGCGATTGTGCGCGGTTGGTGAAAGAAAAACGTGCAAAAAACTAAGCGCGCGGTCTTCAGACAAGGCGTTCACTTGCACCACATTCAAGACCAAATGAGCACATAATATTACAAAAAGCCGTTAATCGCACGCACCGTTTGTTTCCTGTAAATCGCGGTCTTCTCCTGGGCGTAGTCTCACGTGTTTCCCTCAAGTTTCAATTCCACTATCAGGTATCGCGGGTAGTCTCATCAAAATACCGCCGCTTTCGGTGGCCGTTTCCGAGGAGCTGCGCACATTGGAGACGCAAGATCACGTACGCCTGTCGCAAGGTAAACTTTGCAACGCGCAAGAAACGAAGTCACCCTTGTGGCCTGGTGGTAGACTGTTGTCTGTGCGTTCGGGGGATCGAGCCCCGCCGAGGGGTGTATAGGCACTTAGTGACAGAGAAAACTCGATGGGCGCCCTACTAGACGGCGTTCTGTACGCTTCGCTGGGTTAGCCCTCTGGCTAATATCGATAACATCGCCTAAAATCCCAACAAAACAACAAACGAAGTCAATTGCGGCACCAGCAACCAAACTTACAGAAGCGAATGGCGATTTCGTAATATCCAACAATTATCTGCGCGCTCGAATGAATCGTGCTGGGCAGATTCGCGAGTTCTGGGCAATGGAGTCGCAGAAATCGGATTACGCAAACGTTGGTGATTCTGTTGTTGGTTTGTTTTTAGATGAATTCGCTGTGTGTTCGGTATCTACGTGCGTGCGCAATAATGAGTTGTGCCGAAAAGGTGCAAGGTCAAAAAGTGCCAATATGAACGTTATACTACATCATGCCTCATACCCGGTCACACAGTTCGCCCGATGTTTCTCTCAACAGTCGAACTCTAAATTATAGGGAATCAGCGTTGTAGCTGGTGGTCACGTGCATGCATGCTTTCTGTGCAGAAATTGCTATGGGGGCGGAGTTTGGCGTGCACAGAAAGCATGCATCACGTGATCAGCAACCAATCACCTGATTCTCTATAATTTATAGAGTTCGACTGTATGTGGTGTGAAAAAATACTCAGTTTTTGCATTTGGACAAGCGTTCCATCGGAAACTGTTGTTGACTCATGACTGGCCAAATTTCAATTTTACTCAAGTTGAATAAATCGGTGACAAGTGAGCGATATTCTCCCGATTTCCCTCATTCAACATTTCTAGGTACTTTTTTCAGCTGTGAATTGAGCTATAATTTTGAGTTTGCCTGACGTTTCGCAATGCACATTGCAGCCGACCAACCTCGTGACAGCTGCGAATCAATTCGCGCTCTACCACGATGTGCCGCTTTACTGGGACGCATGGGACGTGATGGACTATCACTTTGAGACGAGACAGCTGCTAAGCGACGTTATAAAGCCGATGAGCATAGTCTCGCAGAGTTTCTTTGTTGTCAAGGTGCGCTTTTGACAGACGTCTAAGAATTTGGGTTAACACCCGAAATTTTGGACTTCGTCATCAGAAGACACAGAAAAATCATGAAGAAAAATTTGTTTTTAAACCTGTTTTTCTCAATAATTTAAATCTAAAAAATCTGAATTGTGAAATTCGCAAAAAAACACTGTATTTGCGTTGGTTTTGATGGCCGGTCAGCGCATGAAAAGCCCAGCTACTGAACAAAAGCTGCTGCGAGCAGTGTGCACACATCTGTGCCTGTGCTACCATCAGATTTGCGTGTTTGTGGTTGCGCTCACCCACATACACCGAGCAACTTCATCATGCATTCACTGTTTTCCATTCTCTTGTGCCCGCAGTTGCACTTCCGCCTGCGCATTTCCGAGCGTTCGTCGCTGTCGCAGACGGTCACCCTGCACGCGAACAGCCGCTATCTGCAGTTCCACACGACGGTCGACTGGCACGAACGTCACCGCCTGCTGAAGTGGGAGCACGACCTGCGTGTGCTAGCGGACACGGCCAGATACGATGTGCAGTTCGGCTATGTCGATCGGCCGACGCACGCGAACACCAGCTGGGAGGCGGCAAAGTACGTTCCATGTGCACTGCCATGTCAGTGTTGATATGCGTGCAGCTGATTGGCTGGGTTGGGTGCACTCGTGTGCAGCAGCCAATCCGCTGATTGCCGACAGTTTATAGAGTTCGTTCGACTGTACTGTCCACAGTTCATCTGTGAATGATTGTTTGCCGACTGGCTGGTTGCACACACGTGCAGTGTGTGATGCATCCATTGCTGTGCGTGATATAACAGTTTTTCACAACACTTTCAAAAATGAAATTTTGAAAGGCCTTTTTTCAAATAAGTTACGGTTGCCAGTACCCGAGATTCTCGCCTCGTTGCAACCTGCAAACAACCCGACGTTCAGTTCAGTGTATGTCAGAAAAACCGGTTTTTTCATAAACCGCAGCTTTGTGTGTCAGCGGCTGTGTGCGTGTTCAGATACGAGGTGTGCGCTCACAAGTACGCGCTGTTGGCGGACAACGCCCGTGGCGTGGCGATGCTGACCAGCGACAAGTACGGTCACAGTTGCCGGGGCTCGCGGTTGGCGTTGTCGCTCTTGCGGGCACCGACCGCGCCTGACCCGACCGCCGACGCCGGCACGCACCACGTTCGAACGGCCTTGATGCCGTTCTGGTGCGCACGTTTGTTCGTTGTTGCGTTGAAGAAGCGGGCTCGCTGTTTTTGTTCATTGCTCCTCGGAGTGACTACGTGGCGAACGCAGTTCACACGGGCGATGTCAACCGTCCATACCGTATTACCTCTATTAAACCCCCCCCCCAAAAATAAAGCCCCACCCCCTCGACAAGTTTCCAAATAATCCCCCCCAAAATAAACCCCCATGGGGGTTTATTAGAAACCCGTTTGAAACACATACCTAGCGAATTCAGTGGGTGAATGCAGTGACATTGGTGAAATTGTGCTACCAAAGGCCCCAAAGGGATGAGTTAGTGGTAATTTCATTACAAAAGGCTGTTACAAAAGGAAATCTCTGTGAAAAGTAGAAGTTTCTGCGACTTTCTTGCCTGCCATGCAAGGTATTTTTGCCATTTTTCAATAAACCCCCACCCCTCCTAGAATTTGTTTGTAAATAAACCCCCCCCCCAAATAAACCCCCACCCCCAGAAGTCGCTGAAGAAATAAACCCCCATGGGGGTTTATTAGAGGTAATACGGTATACCCCACAGCAGACTGAATTTCGGTAGCGGATTTTGCTGCGCGTGAATAAATAAACGAAAGGTTTTTATTTGACTGAGCGCCCCCCCCCCTTCTCCGATCAATTTTTGGTCGTCCAGTGAGTGAGTCATAAACGTCTGAGGAGTTGGGATCAGCCGATAGCCTATAATCTGGAGTTCCAACTGTTTGCGTGTTCGGTGTACTCGCTCGCTGTCGCATCCCTAATCCGCCGCAACAATCAGCGCACACAATCGATTGGTGTTTCTCTGCAGCGGCCACTTTGACGACGTGCCACCGCAGCAGCATACCACCAATTTGCCCGACGTCATTCGTGCCGCCTACGAGTTCAATTATCCGGTGCGCGTTGTGGACGACGGTGCGATGTCGCTGATGACGACAGGCGATGAGCAGTCGCCCACGGTCTGCTTGGTGGAGCCGATTGCGCCGAGTGCGTTCGCTTCGCGTTTTTTTGTTTGTTTTTGTTTTTGATGTTCGAAGTCGATGGCAGAGAAAAACTTGCGAAGATCTTTTCTTTTTTATTTCGGTTCCGACCGAGACTCACTGCGCGCATGGATAGGTAAAAAGTTTCATGCATGACGCGGGAATTCAAAATTGGTGTCCGGAGTAATCCGAATCCCCTTAATGGGGCTGGGTCACTCAGACTATTTTGACTTGCTACATAAAGATGGAAACTGGATTCGTTTTTACGTCTGCATACGCATTCAGTCGCAGAACCCAAAAAATTGATAATACCAGGTTTTTTCTCGTCAAAATTTTTTTGCGTCAATTGACGCAAACGGTCGAAAATTTTTGCGTCAGCCCAAATATTTTTGCGTCAATATGACACCAGTCTAAATCAAACGAATAACGTTAACGAAACACATTTCGGCATCTTCAATCAATAAAAGCAGCGTTTTCAACATCTGTGGTCAAATAACAAGCGATTTTGGCACTTGATGGGACTCTTGGTTCAATGAAACTATATCAAATTGTAACTTCCTCGCGCAGCGAAAATTTTTTGAAAACAGGTTGTGACAACAACGAATTTTGACATTTACGCTTTTTAGACGTCATTCAATGTTTCTAGCCTATTCAGATGTAAAAAACACAGACGATTAGAAACGGAGCGAACATAAACTTTTTTCGGATAAGAGTTTAGTGGACATATGAATCTTGCCACGCTCAAAACAACAAATTGTTGTAACATCGAACCGTTGTCAACAAAATACTGAACAATTCTGAAAAGCGAACCATGAATCAGCTGACCATGCCATCCATTTTATTTGCATGATCGATATTGTCAGACAAATTGTAATGTGTACGTGGCCTGCTCTGCGCCGAAGGCGCGGAAAATTTTGAATCTGTGCATAAATAACTCAAAATAAGCCTTATGACGTCCCCAAAGTTTGTTTGCGTCAGCTGACGCAAACGACCGAATTTTTTTGCGTCAGCCCAAAATATTTTTCGTCATTGACGCAGGATTTTGCGTCAAAAAAACCCTGGAAAATACTAAAAAAAGCTCGGCTGACCATTGGTGTTGGGTTGACCGTGTCAGTACTGGGTCCAGTTTAAAAAATCTGATAATTCTAACCAAATAAAAAACCAACAAACAAGTGACGTTTCGACCTAAGCACAAGACGCTGAGCAATGGTGGTCTCTTCCGAGCTGGGATAAAAAAAGTGATAGTTGCTTGAATGAAACTGAAGTCCTTCCTGATGGTCAGATGGGTGTCGCCTCTATAAAGTCATGCATGCACACAACACAAACAAACACACCAGCTGCGACAACGTGCGCGACACCGCATGTCTTATGTGCCTGTGTGTTTGTGTTGTGGTGACTGTCCGATGTGACACACAAGTACACCAGTTGCATCTGAAACGTTCTTTATCAACTTTCGGTTCGTATTTCTTCTTTCTCTGACAATCTCATCTCTCTCTTTCTAATTTGAGAACAAAACTCGCCCGCTACTGACAAACGGTGCCGCCGCCAATTTTTCGTTTTATTTCGCGAGACGAATGAAACGCTCCGATGAAGCTATGAACAGCAGTAAAACCGCAGCAGCCATATTTTCGCCACTCTCTGCAGCTTTTCCTCGCATCATTCTGGAGACGGTTAAAGTGGCCGAAAGCGGCGACGGCGTCGTGTTGCGTTTTTACGAGGCGTATGGCGGCGCGGCGACGGCGGTCTTTCGGCTCGGCTCGATCTTCCGGTGTTTCTCGATCGGTGATGTTTTCGTGTGCGACCTTCTAGAGCGACCACTCGAGGCGAAACCCGATTGTCTCGTCTGGGATGAGCGACACAGGACACTGACAGTAACTCTGGCGAAATTCCAGATTCTGTCCGTCTATGTGCGAAAGGCGCGCAAACACGCCGGGTGAAACGGTTTTTTTGGTTACAACGAATCTGGGTTTTGTTCACTGGTGTTGGAGTCCTTGTTGCAAGACCGTGCACGTGGCGCACGGTGGAGACAAACACACTGGCGTGAGTCGACGACGCTGCCGTGCGTACTGTGCTGCCAGTGTGTTTGTGCGGCAACGTGCCAAACAATAAAAACATATAATCTCAATGTTTTTATGTACCTGTGTGTTGCTTTGTGTTGTTTGTTGTTTGTTTTGTTTTTTTTGCTGAAGAAATCCATAATTGATAGTTTTTTTGTGTTCGTCAGCTTTGTAGTATTTAGCAGCCCATCACTGTTTTGTACCATGTGGCTTTGTTTGTGACGTTTTTTTGTTCTGGTTTTGCAGATCATATCAAAAAACTTGATCGTTATTGGGTTCAAATCTAATCTCGGCTATTATTCATGTTTTCGTGCCTTCATACGTAATGCAAAACAAACTTTACAAATTGTAGTTGGTCATTTTTGGATTTTTGGATTTTAGATTTTTTGGTTTGTTTTAGTTTTTTGATGTTGCTACCTGTGATCTCGCTGCCTTATTTTGTCATTGTTGTTATGTCAGGGTAAGTTTTCTGTGATAATAGGGTTGTGTTTTTGATAACTTGTTTTTTTGCTTTTTTGTTGGAGATCAATAAAATGAACAGTAAACAAGTTGGTGAAAGTGTATTGCTTCTTATCGTCTTATCAGATTTAGTTGTTTTTCACTGTTTTCACATGTAAAACAATATTTCTCAACTGCACTGTTGCTGGTTTTACCACAAGTTGATTGATCGATTCAGCACATTCAGCCAATTAGTGTGCTACTTTTGAATTGAAATGGATTTGAAATTTTCAAAATTTTTTGAAATATCAGAAAAATAGCAGAAATGACCGAACATTCTGGAAATCATCACCCGACTGCATGCTGCTCCAAAAGTTCACCGAAAGCAATCAAGGTTTCGATTTTTTTGCTTTTTTTGTTTCATGCGCTGCTACTCAGCCGTTTCAGCAGCAAGCTGATTACTTGGCTAGATTTCCTCGTGGCGATAGTGCTGATGCAGCAACCAATCAACGAAGCTGCATTGATTGTTATCGCGTTTTCGAACATCAAAAATGTAGAAGAGAAATGGAATGCAGTGAGTGCCCCACCGAATCTTTTCAGCTGAAATCTGGCGATGGTGAAATTGTTGAGCTGGATTTTGAGTCCGTTGATTTGCTGCGGAAATCGAGAGCACTGCGCGCCATGATGGCTGGTCAGTGGACGGTGGCCGTCAAATGGCTTTTCATTTCCGTTTTTATCGCCTTTTAAATTGCTCTTTTTAACTTTTTGTCCAGGTCTAAATTGAACTGTTCTTTATAACACGTGCTTGGGTGATTGAAACAATGAGTGTGATTATTATGTGTTTTCAAAGTTCTGCGACTAAATGCGCGCATGGATTGGTAATCCGTTTTAATTAGGTTGACGCGGTACGCGGTAATTTGAAATTGGTGCAGTTGATCGAGTCCATGAGGTTACGAAACTTTTCACTTTTCAGGTTTGAATTGGCGCGTCAAACATAAGAGACTAATTACCTTTCCACGTTTGCAAACGCACTGAGTCGTAGAACCAAAAGAAAAGACAATATTTTACACGCTGATTTTGCGGACAGAACGCAAAATTTTCAGCGTGCCAGGTTCCATTTGAAGCAATCGTTTGATTTTGGCTTCACTTATTGTAGTTTTCCAACTGGACTAAAATGAAAAAGTTTTGTATTTTCTTGCAGATTTGGGCATGGAAGCGCTGGAACGAGAACCAGACGAGCCGATCCCTTTGGAGAAAGTGTCTGGCGACGTGTTGAGAGAGGTCACTTTTTTGTTTTGATTGGTAATTTTGAGAGAAGAAAACAATTATTTTTGGTTTGGGATGAGGGTGAACGCAATTGTTTTTACGTCGAATGACGCAAAAAAATTGTCGAAAAAACCCGCGGCCGTCACTAACTTTATATGAGTGTTCGTATCGTTTGCTGTTCATCAGGTTTTATCGAAGGTAGTTTTGTGGCGTTTTGCAAACAAAACCAACTTGTGACCTCTCGCTATTCTGCACAAAAGTAACACTGACTGCTGGACGTTCAAAATTTAAAAATTCAACCAATCAGCGAACAGCCTTTTTATAATTCGCAGATTCTCGATTGGCTGAGACGCCACCGAAACGAGCCGTTGGCAGACGACGACCCAGCACTGACAGAGCTGCCTCCGATCGTGATTTCAGCGGAGGACAAGGAGTGGCTGGCACGGCTGTCGATGGCGAAATACTTTGAAATGGTTGAGGTCGTGTGGAGGATTTCTGCCGGATTCGCCTTTCGGTCCCGTCTTGCGTCGATGTTCACGCTGTTTTTTTATAATTTGTGTTATTAATTATTTTCAGGCCACCCATTACTTGGACATTCAGCCGCTGTTCGATGTGCTTGGCCAGCATTTTGCGGAAATGATTCACGGTAAAACGACGCAAGAGATGCGCGAAATGTTTGGCGTTCAGAATGACTTTACACCGGAAGAGCTCGAAGAGGTGCAGTTGATTGGCTTGATGTTTAGACGAGCAGCCAATCAAATGTTCTGAGACTTGCAAAGTTTGAACCCGTATTTGTGTCAAGATAATATTTTTGTCAAATTTTTTTTGTTTTTTCAGGTGCAACGCAACAGTGTTTGGTGCGAGGATAGTGGCTGAGAAAATAGAAAATAGAAGCATTTCTGACCGTGTTGTGTTAAAATTTTGTTTATTAATAAAAGCTAAGCATATTTTATAAATTAAATATTGTTTCAGACCGATTGTACATATACCTAATTACGAAATAAAAATAGTTTGGTGGTTTGTTGGAAACTTCTTGAAAATAATGAGTGGTTTCATGACCACAGAAAATTCTCTGAAGTTCTTGGCA
This sequence comes from Theristus sp. LFF4_11, assembly GCA_030248135.1. Classification (NCBI taxonomy): domain Eukaryota; kingdom Metazoa; phylum Nematoda; class Chromadorea; order Monhysterida; family Xyalidae; genus Theristus; species Theristus sp. LFF4_11. The sequence goes on along the minus strand of JASANC010000166.1, from coordinate 21,263 downwards.
GCAGTTTTCGTGGTATTTTAAGAACAAAGGTTTTTTTGTATATCGGCCGTTCAACTACATACCTAATCGATCGGTCAATTATTGATTATGTTCAAAATTCCTAGTGTTTTCTCAACTTTTAAATCAAAGATAAACCAGTACCCAATGTCGTCTGTCGTCGACTCACTCTACCACGCCATAAACGGCGTTTTCTGCGTGTACAAGCCGACGCGAATGCTACTGAGTGATGTTTCGAAAATCATTCGCAAGCATTTATGCGCCGACTTGAATTCATTGGTCAGTCGCAGAATCCCGGTGATTCGGCGGAAATTGCTGAGAGAACATGCCGAGACGGGCGACTGGTTCGTCACGGGTGTCACGAAGCAGCCTGATTATTCAAGGGTACGGTGCTGGTTTGAAAACCGTGCATTTTGGTTTCATTCGTGCTCGACGACGGTCGAAACGTGGCGCAACAGTGAACAAACGCACTGGCACAAGTTTATACACGCGCGTTATTGCAGTGGAAAAGCATTGCTGCGCGTGTTTGTCAAGGAGCCATAAAACATGGGCTTGGACTTGCACTGGAAAGCAGAGCGTCCTGGGGCACAAACACACGGCACATGGTCGGCCTTGAAAAATCAGTCCTTCACCAAAACATTTTCAAACTCTTCAAAGCAGTCTCCAGAGCTAAAAACATACTCCCAAGTCGTTCTGTTTTACGTTTGTTAGACGCTGTGGTGCTGAACGTTTCGGATACAAGAAAACAAAACACGAAACAACGCGATTTTTTTCTTCAGCATCCACTCGTTGTCGGCGAACGCTTTCAGCCGGAAGACCTGCGTATTGAGTCGTTGCACGAGATGCACGTCTTGGCGTCTGGCGTTTGTGGTGCGCGCGCATAGTTTGAATGGTGCTCATTGATTGGTTGAGTCTGGCTGAGACAGCCAATCAGTGTGCGGTATTTGTATTTTTTTCTGATTTTTTTGAGACACTTGAGCGATAATTCAATGCGCATTTTTTAAACGCCACAAATGTGTGCGCTTTCTCCACACGGTCTTTCGTCTAAACAAACGCATCTGCTGCACTTGCTCTGCCACCATGCCCGTGTCTTTCCGACTGCGGAGACACCGAAACTGCGTGAAAGTATGCACGCTCATCAGACTTTCACGTTTGTTGTTTGTGAAAATTGGATTCAACAATGTTCATTTCAGTGCTCGCCATCAACGATGGTTGCGATTTGCTGCCACTATTGCGAAAACAACGCTATTTGAGCGAATACCATTTGCACGGCGTCTTGGGGCGTGCCACGGACGGCATCGGGCCATGTGTTGCGGCGACTAGCGTTCGGTTAGGCGATGGTCTATCCATTTGAACATGTCACATGTCACCAGGGCAAACTTGAACACACCTGTCCCTTCACCCACCAAAGTTTGAGTGACCCCCCTCCCCGAAATCCGAAGATTGTAAAAAACATCGCTCGCATGCGTTAAATTCGTGCGATATGCTTCCGCATTAGCGACCACAAGAAGTGACAAAAACATTAGCTGCCGAAAATGACCCCTACGAAATGGAGATACATCTTAGATATTGGTACTCCGTAAACAGATCGGAGCTCATAGTCTCCAAGATTTCGCGAAAGCATCAGGCCTCTGGTACTCTTAGACCGCTGTACCGAACCACCGGTATTCAATACTTCACGATACAAGACGGGTTGTTCTTGAAATATTGAAAAATGACACCGCATTTATGCCATTAGCACACACGACGAAATGATTTCAAAATTTTAATAAAGAAAACGTTCAAAAACCAATTGCGACTCCAGAGCACATCCAGCGTGCCCAGATCGAGCGTGTCCTCGCGCGCGTCGTCGCCGACCACCAGCGTCTCTCGTACGAGTTCGCCGGCGTTCACCCGCGCTCGCAGGAGGCGTTTCAGCTCGCCAGCCGTGGGCTGATTAGACCGGCCGAAACGAGCATGCCGCTGTTCTATCGACTGCGATTATTAGGTTTTGTGTCGTTTTTGTTCGTAGCATTTGTGTTCTACGTTCTGTGAAAGAAAGAGCAAAAACTGGCCTGTCTCGGTGATCAAGTGGTGCAGAGGCGCATATTCATGAAAACGGTTTAAGCGACACATAGCTAGTAAACACGTCAAAAATTCAGTGCACAGTGATTTTTGCATTCATGAAAAAGCAAATCATTGCTAGTTATGCGACTTCTGCTTCGAATCTACGAATGCACCTCGAGACGGTAAGGCACTGGAACTGGATTGACCTGCAAGTAAGAGACGTTGGTTCGAATGCCACCTTGATAAATTCTCAGGCTATCGTCGATTCCGCTTTCGTATCGAGGCGCATGTCATCAACGAGAACGACGGGCTGCTGCACCAGTTCGTTCATGAACTCGGACTGAAACTGCACACGGTCGCATGCTGCGCGAAAAATTTGAAGGTGTGGCGAGGTTTTTTGGTTTTTTAACCAAACCAACCTGGGTGGATCTTTGGCTGGTTTGTTGTCTTTTTTGCACCGTTGTGCCGATGAGCACAAACGCACTGGCACACGTGCATTGCCAGGATCTACACAACGGAATTGATGACCGGATGCTTTCAACAAAAAAGCTCCAAACAAAAATCGAAATCTGTTCAAGAATGACCTTTTACCGCACATACGGTATTATCCCGTAAACGCAATTGGTGTTTCCAGTTGTCCCCAACTGAGCGCAGTAGTTGTCCCTCTCCAACCAACAAATCGCGTTTTCAAGGTTCGCCACGGTCCGTTCGCGTGCGAACTCGCGTTGCTGCCAAAACACTGGTCACTGCAGCACATACTGCGCAACATTCAGTTCTGTCGAAATTTGATCGACCTCGAAAAACTCCGATCTCAAAAACCCAGTCCGGTGCTGACTGATGAGGACGTCGCACCGCGGCCAATCAGCGACGATCTGCGATATTTGGAGGTGCTCAATGAAGAATCGCGCGGCACCGGCGAATACGATGAAATGCCACAAATAGATGCGGATAATGAGATGGAAACGGAAATGGACCTCGAGACGAAGTTGATTCGGCAGCAGCAATGGCGGGACCTGCGACTGTTGGCCTCGGTCAGTGCGGACCAACCGGAGTACCCGCTTAGGGACGGCGCGCAGTTGGAATGGGCGGAGAAACTCGATATGGAAGAGCGATAGTGCTTGATAATTCGGTCATTTTTGGTTTGTTTTTTGGTTATTCATTTCTTCTTTCGCTGTTGGATTTTTCTTCAAACTGTTGTAAACAGGTCACCCGCGTGGCCTGGGTGGTAGACTATTGTCTATGTGTTCGGGGGAACAAGCCTCGCCTAGGGATGTGTAGGCAGTTAATGACAGGGAAAACTCGGTAGGCGCCCTACTCGACGGCATTCTGTACGCTTTTCTGGGTTAACCCTGGCTAAAAACATTGCCTAAAATCACCCGATCCAGACAGTGGGTTTTATTTTAAAATTGTTGTGAAACATTTTTTCACATTTCTGAACATGATTAACGCGTTTCATACATGAGTGCTGAAATGAATGGACCCATCACTGGAAAAGCAGCACGCAAATGTTTCGTGTTTCGTGAAACGATATGCGTGCTGTTTTCAGTTCAATAAATTTTTTTGTTGGGAACAATTAATTCGTGTGTAAAAAACCAACCAAAAATCAAAAATCACAGTTGGTACTTGTTTAGTTGATATTGGTTTTAGACGAAACATCCAAGAACCATCCCAGAAACAGAAAAGGACCAGTAAAAAGAACAACTTAATTAATAACGTCAAACTCAATTATTGTGGATTTATTCAACTGTGTCCGGGCTAAAATGACGTCATTTGCTTTAAAAACGCCCGTTTGTCAAAGTACAGACACTAAAATTTCAGTTTGATGTGACTGATTCGACATTCACCATTTGTTTATGGAAAGAAATTGGCTAAACGGAAAGTCTGGTATGCTTTAAACGACAATCCCATGTTTTGCGGCACATGACGTCATTTCAGTGGGACACGTTTAAAAAAATAAGTCCTATATGATAGTCAAATTGAAAAAGCATCCTCCGACATCGATTTAAAACGAAATTATGATCAATAGTCCGAAAAACAAAACATCAACATTCAGCACTGAGTGCACTGAAAAACAAATGCAAAACCAATTCAACTTCAACATTAAAAACAACCAATCAACATGTGATTCAAAATTAAATATTGGCTGCTGACAGCCTCTCGTTCACTTTGGCGCCGAGGCCAATCACCCGACCAATAGCGTCATGTTGCCGTTTACTGCGTTCAATCCGCTTCAAAATTACCGTTTTAATAACGTACATGGCGATGTGGATGATGGAGAGAAGCCCAGCACCAAGCCAAAATTCCAGCACCCCACCGACGTTTGCTAGCCAGGTGTAGACGGAGAAGTCCAACGTTTGATTGGTCACAGTGAAATGCACTCCGTCGACGTACATCAGTTCAACGGAGAGCCACCAATGCGTTAGCTCCACAATGTATCCTAATACCACCAGAACATCATTTGATTCGACCATCGTTCGCTAAAAATCAGAAAAAAATAAAATACATGGAAATAAAAATTCGTACAAGTAGTGGTCGGCCAAGAGCGACGTCACAACTAGCCAATCGTTAAGAGTTCAAAATTCAGGTGCAATTTTAGGCAATGTTAGAGCACGGAGCAATTCTGGTGAGGGGCACTGGATTTAAACTCAGCAAACTCGATTTGAGTTTTTGCCGTCAATTTAAAATCTTTATTTGATTTGACTTATCGCCGTGTTTTTGATTTTGACAATTTTTTACGTATATTCCCTTCGAATCTTCATTGAGAATATATTTAGGGAACGAAGCAACTCGTGGGCACGATTCGGACTCATCTACCTCGATTTATATTTTTTGGTACTTTTTAAATTTTCTAAACTTCTGACTTACAACTGTTTTTCGTTGTAACCCCTTTCGCCATCGCATGTCCGTTTAAAGCACAATAAAAAAGCTCGAACAAGAATTTTATGAGCATTTCTAAACTCCCGAAAACCCCCGTTTCTCACGATTTTAGCCTTTGAGGTTGTCTCTAAAAATTTGAGCGGTTGGAGGAAACTCACGGTTTTAGCCATTGAGATTGTCTCTAAAAATTTGAGCGGTTGGAGGAAACACCCTGTCCTGGCCATCAGAGCCAAATACCCGTGAAGAAACATCCACCAATTTTCAGATCAAAACGTTGAGCAGTATTGAAACAGAAAATTGAAAACAACGAAAAAACACGCTCCTTCCGATGTCACGAATTCCAACTTGTGTTGGTTGTGTGTAATGGTGAAAATTTCAGCTCAAATGTGGTTCAATGGCCAAAGCAAGCTGCGAGTTGTAAGGACTGGTACTAACTAATTGCAGTCGAACTGTAAATTACAGGGAATCTGCTGATTGGTTGGGATTACGGTATGCATGCTTTCTGTACTTTCTGTGGGAACGGAGTTTGGTTTGCACAAAAAGCATGCATGCTGTAATCCCAACCAATCAGCTGATTCCCCATAATTTAGAGTTCGACTGTAATTACTTAAGGTTCACCCTCACCCTGTCTCATGGATCTCTGAATGAACATACCAGATCCACATGGCGATCTGTGATATCGTTTACAAAATGTACTTCAGCATGACGTGTGTGATACAGTGTTGTCTCGCATTTCGGCATGGCTTTACATTGATGGCAGCACGCATCAAATCGTGTTGTTGCCCAATGATCGTTACAAGTTCCATATTTATTAATAGCAAAACGCTCAGATAGAACTTTTGGAGTTTGTGAACAAAGTCGCTGGTCGCGAGCATAATCGTTGAACGTGCAGTATGGTGTGGTGTTTGAAGTTTCTCTTTCGAAGTGTTCTGGCTCTGGGTCTTCCGGATCTGCAAAAAACAGCATTCGAAAAAAACCTGTTGCACTATGTTGCAGTCTACTCTCCTTGTTGTTCGTCTTTCGTTGCAACAGGTTGCACTGTTTTGAGTTTGAAAATAAACACTCATAATAGTGCAACGTTGCAACGAAAGCTGAACAACAAAGGAGAGATAAAAATGCAGGTCCCCGAAACTTTTCACTAAGATTTTTTACTATCACGCATATTGGAATGTAATTAGGGTAACGAACTGGTATACACTCGTTTTAACGCCAACTGGTTTGCGCGACAATTCGTTACGTGTTCGGTCACAAGCCAGCCGCACTTCAAACAGCAATCCGCTTTGGCGTGCGCACGAACAGAATCGCACGGCATCGCTTTTGTGTTTTGTAGATTGTACTTGTGTTTGATTTCGACATTCAGTGCATTTCCGCGGCCTGGCATTAGGAGCTGCTTCCGCCTTTTTAGCCTCAGCCTGAGTGAATAAATTTATCCGTCACACTTGCGCAAACGCTGTGGTGGGACATCAGGGGCATTCATGAAGCAGTATTTTGTGACCGCGTAGCTATGCTTTAACACAGCTGCGCGTCACTACTGTTTCATGAATGCCGCTTTAAATGTTTTTGGGCTGTAGTTCAATGTGTCAAACTGTCTAGTGTCCATCCTCAAACTGTTCCAAGACTGCACATATCTCTACTATAGAAAAATTTCTCGCTGCTCTTCATTTTTATGTGTATCATACCCGCGCGACTTTGTTGTGGACCGTGTGTTGCAGCAACCAGTTCCGTTTCATTTTCTACAACAGGCACCCGCACGCGTAACACGAATGAGTCTCACAAAAAAGAAACGTAACGTACACCAAAAAAGCACACCAAAATAGGTACCTAACGAAGTGGCAAAAAGTTGCCACGTTGCCAATTGTGTGCATTGAATAAAAAATGACAATAATTGGCAGCGGCATGTTTTTGACGTAATATTTATGGCAAAAGTCCTGAAAACGGCAATTTTCAAGGCTCCTCACGCGACAAAAGAAACTTTAAGATGTTGTTTAGCATCAACTTTTGGCGTTCTTTGGTGTTTGAATGACCGAAATCCATGCAAGCAATTAGACACTACAGCCATTCACAAGCCACTCGTAGTCTGAGGCGAGTTTCCCACGCATGCACCTCCGCATGTTTGAAAAATAAACCAAAATTCAAACGCGATCTGTACATGCAAAAATTTGTGGATTTCGATCATTTAAAAATCAAACGAATCTTCCACATCTCTACATAGTTTGTGTGACGATTTTGATCAGAAATGATTAACAAGAAGTAAAATTGAACTGTTTACTAACTTTTGGACCGCCATGCATTCATGAAGTTTAACAAAAAACACATTGGTCACCCTGTGCGATTGGCAACATGGAAGCTTTTTTGCAAGTGAAGGCGATTTTTTTGGTGTGATGATCAACAGAACTCGAATACAGACTTTTGGGTTTGTATCTGTTGTACTTTTATAAAAATAAGATAAATTAGATTTAAGAAAAAAAAACAATAGCAGTACCGTGTGTATATGGAACCTGAGTGACTACCGACATCCGGTTGTAGTAGAATGCCCGATGATGTTTTCATGTGAATAACAAAGTCGTGGAGCAGTCGCTTCCACGATTTAACGATTTCGTTTTTTTCTTCGTAGTGTTTGGATACTTGGTTATAAAAGCTCTTGTATGTTCCAAGATGATACCAGATGTCGCTGAATAGCATCACATGTAGTCGATTAGAGATACCGTTTTGTTTTACTGAAGAACCATAGCGAATACATTCAACCGTGGGATCGATTGAAATCAGCTGCGCCTTGTTGATCTTGAAATTTTTAAATACACAGTGTAAAAGGTTGTTATACAGAGAAACTATATAAGTACGGTATGGCCGATTAAACATGGCAGCTTTTTTAGGAGCGCGTGAAATTTGAATAAAAGAAAAAGACGTTCAGAAACCCTGTTCTGTGTCAAATTTGACACGGAGTAGCATACATAAATTATACATTGCACACTCGATTAGCGAATATCTTAGCATTACTGAGAAACGCAACTCCTAGTCTGAGACTAATCTCGCCTATAAAACCGCTGTTTTAATGGTTTTTCAAGCTGAACACTATAGGCTACGCCCTGCATTTTTGTTTTAACCCCCAGTGCCAGAATCATCCCTTATCCCTGATCCCTGAGGAGGCAAATTTATCAATTTTTATAAACCTTTCTTCTATGTACAACTGTTTTCTTCAACAAAAAGCATTTTAAACGTTTTTCAGGTCTCTGAACACAATTGACTAAGTCCCGTTGACTGATTTTGGCTCACTTGACCAGAATTGGCCCCTGAAGGGTAAAATTTCAATTGTTTTATGAAATGTGCAATATCAACAAAATGTATGTTTTTTAGGTTTTCAATGTCTCTGAACACTATAGCTAGGTACCTTTGCTGATTTCAGACAAAACCAGTGTGACATAAACTTTGTCATAAAGGGCAACAACATCAAAACTACAAACACCAAAACTATCAATAAATGACATCAAACTATCATCTGCTGCAGTTCAACCCCAAACTGTCAGCACTAACAACACAGTTGTTTCAGTAAAAAATTGTTAATCACATCTGGTTTAGCAGCATTTGCTGTCTTTTTATTTATTAAAGAAAAATGCGCTCTCTGCGCATATGAAAGGTAAACTGTGAATGATAATTATAAAAGTTCTATGCCAGCTCCAGCTAAGAATACATGACAATTATTCATTTATGCCATTAACATGACAGTGTGCACAGGCGCGATATTTTTTTTATTTTAAAGGCAAAAACAAAAAACCAACCGTTTCTCTCTTCGTTAGTATTCGCGTGAAATAGCCCCTGGTCTGCATCCAGAAGTTGGCAGTATAAAATTTATTCCACGTTTCATAGATTGCGACCATTCTTCTAAACACCTTATCTGGTTTTCTTTTATGCATGGCCATTTCGAATTGCTCCATCAGTTCGTATGAATGGCGCCAGTCGACCAAAGGATACTCTGTTGGATCTTGTTCATAGTACCTGCATTTGAAAGCACCCTAATCTGTGGAGAATTAATAGAGTCATGGATAAAAAATGTAATTTGCTCGTTTCCAACCCGTTTCTCCACAGAAACCCAGTTATCAAGGAATCTTTCTCCAGCAGCGCCAGGTCCGTGTCATTCACATTCAGGTTTTTACATAACGCCCGACTCCAGCGCTGAACGTCAGTTTGTTTCAGTTTAGCGTTATTAAACAGTTCTGTCAGATTCTGCCACGTATAGCCAAAAATATCGACATCAATTAAAGTACTGAGTGGGCCAAAAAAAACTTCAAATTTGAAGCTGCTGTCACTGGCGTGTGATAAGATCTTTAGAGCTGAAATTTTCAGCGCTGATAGAACACATCTTTTAGTTTTGTCGGACAGTTTTTTTGATTTAGTCAAAGTAAATTCAGTTTTTTTACATTATAATGTTTGAAAAATACTTTTGCACAAAAAACAATTTTCACCGAGAATCTCACAACGCATAATTGCTCATAGATATCATCATCATAATCAAAGTTGACATCTATTCGCACAAATCAAACAACACCATAGGTTCGCGTCTGGTTGTTGGAAGTCTTTCCGTAGTGTTGGATTGGGCTACGCAGCGAGATCACCTGGTCCCCTCGCAGCCCAGACTAAACGCCCCTTGATTGCTAGTTCTGGGGGCATGTGAAGCAGCTCATCTACGCGTCTCCGGTGACCAACGTTGAGGATTTGAAGATGAACATTTGTCTTGCAGCTCGACGGAGACGTTGGACTGAGGCAGAAAGTGCTGTTCAGTTTCGAACATCGAATGAACGCTATCATTGAGAACAATGGTACGCATTTGAGCAGCCGACGGCAATTGGCCGAAGACGATGAAGAAGAAGGGGTCGAAGAAAATCAACCACTGCCAGATGAGAACCATTACAGTGACGTCTATGAGAAAAGCGACGTTGTGAGATTCTCGAACTGTTTTTTGTGAAAAGTGGGATTTTTCAAACATTATGCTGTAAAACTAAATTTAATTGACTAAAAAAATTGTCAGAAAATCTATAAGACGTGAAAATTTCAACTCTAAAGGTCTCATCACACGCCAGTGACCGCAGTTTGAAACTTGAAGAGTTTTTTGGCCCACCGTGTATTATTATCAATCGGTATTACAGTATGTGCTGACACAGGGAAAAGAACTATCCAAATGTACGCCAAATGTACACACGTATGTACTCCAAATGTACCCCAAATCTACCATAGTGGCACACATAATTGGCTCATCGACGTATATGGTATGTACCCGGCCCCAGGGGGGGGGGGTAGACCAAGGCATTGGGCCAGGGCAATAGCAAGAAGAAAAAAAAATTTGGAGTAAGACCCCCCCCCCCCCCCGCGCGCACCCCCCCCCTCAGGGGGGAGACACAAACGGGTGGGTTTTATTTTTTTTTTGTTGTGTTGGTGCAAAATAAAGGCTGGGCAACCAGTAACCCCAACAAAAAAGGAGCTCCCGCTATGTATGAAATATGTACATAGTGTAGTACATTTGGATCGTTCTTTTCCCTGTGTGAATTGCACAAAGTTCGATTATCAGATAAACTCGATTGAATCAAGTTCAGCATTTCTTTTGTGACGGACGTCCGAGCCCGCGCTTCAGCAATTTCGAACCAACCAACCGCTGGCGCGTCGATGGAATCGTTTTTTTCTTGAAACAAATCTAGCGAACGAAGAAAACGATCAACGTCATACTGTTCAGAAAGCTGCTCGTGTATCATCAGTCGCTGTAAATATTTGCGCACTATCAGGTAATACGGTATGTTGGTCCGTGATTCTGGCCCGAACCGAACGTCAAAAATGGGGGTCGATCGCAAGCCCAAGCGTTCGTGGCCCTCGGTCGATTGCGGTCCAGTGTTTTTAATTAACGTTGTGTGGTGTGATCATAACAATGACTTTCTATTCAGCATCGTAAAACCTAAAACGTGATTTACGTGAAATCTGATTGTTTTACGGTATACGCACGCTAAAAAGCATCGTCATTCCGAGACCGCAAACGGCCGTGGGCTGCTATCGACCGCATGCCGTGTGGTAAAGCCGTTTCGTCTGGTATCACAGCGCGGTAGCAACTCATGTGGCGCTGAAAAATAGATCAAAAACACTCACTGATTTTCACCAATTTTTAATGAAAAAAATGAACTGTGCATTAAGAGCCCAGTCCGATTGTTGTGTAGACCGACAGTTTACTCATCAGTTACCAATTGTGGTAGGCGCGGCAGCGAACATTTTTTCAAACTTGTATTACTTGATTCCACGCCTGGAATGTTTTTGGTTTAAGAACGCGTCTTATTTTAAAAAACATGGAATGAATTGAAATCAGCAAAACAGCGTTAGCATCCAAGAATTTGTTTTTCTAGTATTTCATGAAAGTACCACCACTGTTTTAAAATTTTATTTGGTTTTTCTTGAACAATCAGAAAAAACGAAAAACAACAAGAAAAATGTTTGTGCAGATCAAATTGAGACTTGCCCCGTCACAACCAGTGGCGTTTGATTTCAAGCATTGTTCCAGCTCGTCATAACAGCGAGAAGAGACCTCAGCAAACCGCTCCAAATCGTAATACCCCTGTTTCCAGAGTCGTGCCATCATAATCACATCAAACAGTTGTTCGCCACGGTTCTTGCCGCCATACAGATTCTCCATGCAGTAACGCCACTCCGTTAAATCGTTGTAATCATTGTCGGTCGCGTAATGAAACGATGTTGTTGTTGAGATGGTCTAGAATATGAGAAAATTTAAAATTGCTGAGTTTACTCAAAACAATGTAAAATCTGAAAAACCATGTTTGTAAAGTTAATGAGGAAACTCAAAATACTGAAGGCCAATAATATGCATTTTTCTTTTTTTTTCTACTACAGTCCAATTTTGAGTTGAGATCAATTTTCAGAACAACAAGCGAACGGACGGTAATTTTTTGGCGGTTTTTAGCCAGGCTAAACCAGAAAAGCGTTCAGAACAGAACGCCGTCGAATAGGGCGCCCATCGAGTTTTTTGTCATTAAGTGGCTATACACCCACGGCTGGGCTTCACATCCATTAAAAGACTTTGAAATCTCACCTCGATACATTGAATGGTGCTCATCAAATATCAGATTACGGTATGTATGTCATAAATGTTGCCTGAGCTCCAAATATTTTATCCAATCAACTGGTGTTGAAAAAATTTACAAAACGACACGTTTTTGCCACGAACCTGGTCATAGAAATTGTCCAGCGTTCTCATCATGTGAAACACCATCAGAACAGTGCACACAGCGACCGTCAGCATCCATATAATGATTTCGATGCGATACTCGGCAGTTGAGATGTAACTCAGCGCGCCAACTTCGGTCGATTTGAAAAACTTGTTGTTTCGTATCCATTGCAGGAAATCCTTCCGTTGATCACCGCTGGGGTTTTCCGATTTCTGTTCCATGTTTCTAAAGACAGTCGGCTAGACAAACTCGACACGCCAACAATGTTCCGAACAAATATCTTTTCCTTGTCCTGTCCGCTTTGTTTTCACACCTTTTTTTGCGTACGTATACCAGTCAATATACATACCAGCGTGCGTAATTAGTGAAACAGACAGTATACCAGCTAACCGCTGTTCAACACTCCTTTATGTACCTCGAGACATGACATTATTAACTATGAATGAGACCTTATCATTCAAAGTAAAAAAAATGGGCCATAAATTTGCGGGCGTTACCAACTGATCCGAAGAATGCAATGAAGCAAGCAACCTTTAAAATTTTCGGCTCAAATGTCTCCACGAAGCGTTGCGAGGCAAATTGCGGACAATTTGTCTGATCCGAAAATCCACCTTTTCTAAAATGTTGTGCATATGTGTCGCCTTTACCATTTTCATCGATTTAACAAACAATAAACTGTCGCCAAAAAATAGCCCTAAAATAATGGCAACATTGTTTCTCGTTGTGGTGTACCCCGGAACGGTTTCGCATGGCGGCGGAGCGTGTACATGTGTCCCCAAATCGGTTCCAGCCAGACGTTCTGCGGTTTGATTGAGGCACGCAGTGCACCAGTGCTGTGTGTAAGTGGACGTCTAGCGAGCTACAAATGAAGATGCAAGAATACGCTGAAACAGTCGCAGCAACCACAACATTTAGACTGGCTACGATTGCCGTACCGGTCAATGTCGACGCAACAACGGTGTGAGAACGCTGTTTGCGTGACTTGTTTTGTCAGATGATCTTCATTTGTAATATTGTCTGTTTTGTTCAGGACAGCAAAAACGGTCGCATACACATTGAAACACTGGAAAATGCTTCCACAAAACAAGGATCAGAAAATTACGCAAAAAAAAACAAAATTGAGCATCAGTTTTACGTGATCTCCTTTTACAATGATCAGCCACCTCATACCCTGCGCGCTCAACGCCGCTTAAAAAATCAAATTGTTTTGAAACGTGGTTTATATGTCGTCGTATTCCTGTTGTGCGTGGTTTTGAAAAAACTCTGAAATTTTTTTCCGAAAAAAGACGTATAAACCGTATAAGATCCACATAATGATTGATCGTGTGTGGTAATTTGATGGATTGGCTGGCGTTAACTGTATGTGACACAAATATATTTTCAAATTCGACTTATGCTAATTGATTGTATCAATCAACACATTATTTCGAACAAATGCATTTTCCAGACCAACAGCTGGCATTTATTTCACCTGCATTTTTTGTGCTCAGTTAGAACGATGTTTTTCAATATGATTCCTCCATTTCCACATTTGCACTGTGGACTTCTTCGCGTTTTTCGAAACGACAAATGTCACATTGTTACTCGCATTTCTGTTTTGACAGTTGCGTGCGACTGTATAGTCTTTAGTTTAGTTTTGATGAAGAATAAATATGAGGTCGACGAAAAAGCCGCTGAACAGAAAAAAAAACGAAAACGGACCCCGCAGTTTGACTGAAAAAAACTGGGGAAATTGTCAAGCAGTGTTCTTCTGATCATGTTGAGAAATAGAACAATTGCGTCGACTTCTCACGCACCTACTTTTTTGCTCGTTTTCAACTGGAAATCGTTCTATCGTACCGTAAAACCTAAACAACGTTGCAAGTAACGTTCCCCTGAAATGTTGACAAATCAAAGTTCAGAAACTGGCATGTGGACGAAATCAAGTGAACTTAACTCGTGAACTGCTATTCGTAAATTTGAAACATGAAATCGATATGTGTGTCATTGATCAATTGATTGTGTAAAACAATATAGAACTAACATTAAAAACAACGCGTCACATTTCGCGTGACGTTGCGTTTTACGTTACTGCGTGACTTCGCGTAACGCGTAACGTTTGCGTGCTACGTTAAAAGTGCTACATTTTACAGTGTTGCGCGTTGTTCTTTTAGTGGTACTGTTTTTAGGTACAATTTTCGAAAGCCACCAGGAAAAGACGCATCCATATTTTTTGTATGAGAGAATATTCAAATCGATTAAAATGAAATACGGTATCCGGTAGGCACGCCGCATGACACGAAAAAGGGCATACGACAGTTATGCGCAACATTTATTTTTCTCCAGTCAGAGTGTTCGCACTTTTGAAGAAAAAACATCGCTAACGTGCGTAAAGACCTGTCTCAGAAGGAAAAAGCTCTGTTGTTCTACGTCAATGACAAAGTAGGCAATTTAAAAAAAAATTGAAAGAGTTCGTTTTTGAAAAGTTTCATTCGGCGAAAAAGTTTCTTAGTCGGCACGAAATCAGAAAAAAGCCGCAGCCGAGTTTTTTTGTGAAACTATTTTGCGAGTGTGATCTTATGCAGAATATGATTTTTATGTTTTCACGTCAGGTGTCAGAGTAAGATAGAGATATGCGCAAAATTGAAAAAGACATTTCATTCAGTGCACGTTTTGGTTTATCTTTCGGGAGGATGAATTTTGTGTTCTGAAAAAAGCCAATTGCAGATTCTATTCATCAGACCATTGGCCACCAGCACCAGTAAATTTCCGTTTTGGCACAAGTTTTTTGCGATCAATGTTGGTTCAAAGCTGAATATGCCGTAAAGTCTTACATATAAGGTCTCCTTATATAAATATGAAATTCAAAAATTTCTGAAAAAAGTGGAATTTTGTGTGACAATCTTATAAGTGGGAGGAGGTCTTATGATGCTTAGGAAGTCCGGGCCTTATAAACAACGTGGGAATTGGACCAAGTCAAAATTTTGAATTTTTGGTTTCCCGCCGTGTGACACTCCGCCCACTTTTGGGTGAGGGTCTTATAAGTGGGACGAACCTTATATGCAAGACTTTAGGCCATCAGCACTGCACACGCTCTCCAGACAGAATTGTAACGCCAACAAAAGCTTCTTTTTTCTTTCCAGTGTCACCAGTATTACATGCAAAAAAATGCGTCCACTTGCTTGCTATTGTTGGTTATTTGAGACGTTTTTGATTATGGTTGAAGTTGACGGAAGTCAGCATCGGTTGTCATCGACAACAGAAATGACGAACAGCTCAAGAAATCATTCAGTAAATTCACTCGAAAACAGTCCAGATCACCATGAAACCATTGTAACTGCACCTAATATCACTCAAGATGCTGCGTCTACAACTGATGCAGATAATGCATCTGACATCAGTGAAGCTGCCTCTGCAACTCGCGAAACTGCCTCGGAAACAGTCGCATCAAAACATTCGACTTCCAAGATTATCCTTCCTGAAGTGGTTACTATGGCTGTTCTGGTGGAAGACGTCTGCAATCCAGACGTCGCTACGAACGTGCGTTCATGTTTGTTTCGAGCCTGATTGATTGGCTGCATTTTCAAATCAAAGTGGACTGATTGGTGGCAGCAAAATCAGCGTGATTGCTAATGTATTATTTCGATGGGGAAAGAAAAATAACGTAATAATTTCAGTTGTGAGATAATAGAAATGTGAGACAGAAATGTTTTCTCAGTGTCTTGCAAGCAAACAAACATTTACCGTGCGATGCGGTCAGAGGTACACCACGTTAGTGGTGTCCCGTAAAACCTGAGCACAGTCCCGCAAGACACTCTCTGCTCTCCTTGTGCTCGATGGTACACCGCGACATGTTGTGCAGATGAACGTTGAAATATCTAAATCCCATAAATGTAAAACCCGTGGTCACATTTGAGGTTAGAAAGGTTATCGAGAAGAAACTACGGCCACAGAAATCGCAACACGAAACCGTGACCGTGACTTTTTTGAAACGCCAACCCGAAAAAACCGAAACCGAATCGTAACGTATATAAAGTGAAGCCGAACAAAACCGAACCGTGATTCAAAAGATTGCTACTGTAGCTACACACCTGTGAAAAAAACTTCACAGGTTCTGGAGATGGCGTTGTTGGTTCTGCTGTTTTTCGAGATCAAGCCGACCAATGGAGCGGAGCAACCGATCGACGTCGACCACCACGCGCTCAGCCGCGAGCAGATTCGCGCCTTGCATCTGTACACGCCGCGTCTGTACATGCCGAACGACAAGTCAGACAATCGATACCAGGACGCGATTACGATCGCGAACAGCTCGATGCTGCTGTACAGACGGACGGGAAGCAACGCGGTCATGGTGGTCAGGTGAAGTTGTTGGGGCGCGGCGGGTAAAAAAACGGTAAAACTGGGCTAATTATTTATGGAGTCGATCGATCAAGCACTATGATTTAATGTTTGAACTTTGAACAACGAAATCCCCTGGAAAACTTCCTATTGTGTATAATCCTTCTCAGTGTAAATCAAAAGATACATTCCCCATTTCTTTCAGAATAAAGTACAACGTGGACTGCCATTTCGATCTGACGTATTTTCCGTTCGACCGTCACAATTGTCGGCTGTTTTTCTTGAGCGGTCAGTTAACCCGCTAACCAATCAATCAATCAATCAATCAATCAATCAATCAATCAATCAATCAATCAATCAATCACTCAACCATCAATCGTTCAACCAACCAATCAACCAACCAATCAATCGATCAATCAATTATAGTACAGTTTAGTAGTGGTAGTAGATTTTTAGGCAATATTTTTAGCCAGGGCTAACTTAGAAAAGCATACAGAGCGCCGTCGAGCAGGGTTGTCATCGAGCTTTCTCTGTCATAAAGTGCCTACACCCCTCGGCGGGACTCGATCCCCGAACGCACAGACAATAATCTGACGCGCTAGGACCAGGCCACTTAATTAATGGCAATTATCAATTAATCAGCCTAACAAATGTTCAGGCCACCGTGACGAACGACCGCATTTGAAGTGGTTCAACGGCGATCAGGGGGTGAACGACGTCAGGAAAAATGTCACCTGTCAGTTGCATTGTGAACCGTCAGAATTCACAATAACAAACTTGCAAGCGGATTACTGTCAAGTCAACAATAGCAAACGTATGTTGTTTGCTGATTGGTTAGATTTGAAACTGTTGGGGTTGATTGGGTGAGTTTTAATAACATTAAGAGGAAGAAAACGAACCTTGAAACGTCGGATTTTCTGTGAGTTTTCAGAGTTTTGCAGAAAACTGCGCCGTCATTCGCTTGCAACTTGAGCGCCGTCGTATGTACTACTATTTGACGGCATATTTGCCGTCGCTTTTCATTGTCGCCACGTCCTGGGTGTCATTCTGGATTGATTACGGTGCAATGGAGGTCAGAGTGGTGCTCGGGCTGACGCCGGTGTTGACGCTGATGACGTTGGTGAGTGTGACGCGTCGTTGTTGTTGGGATTGACGATTTTAGGAGTTTTTCTGTTATTAAGTGCCTGTCTGTACACCCTCGGTGAGGCTCGATTCCCCGAACGCACAAAGGCGTTGTTTTTATTGTGGTCTAAATAAAACAACATTTTTGCAATTGAATCTGGCTGTATGTCTCAGTGGCAATAGGTATTACCATTCTCTTTCTTGATTGGTCAACAACCTCAAATTCAGCCAATCAGCGTGCCGCATTTTTGCAGGCAGTGACACAAATCCCGAAGGTCTCCTATCTGACTGCGCTGAACGTTTGGCATGTCATGTGTCTTTTCTTCACCGCTCTCACGCTGTTCGAATTCCTGATTGTGATACAAATTGCTACTCGAAGCGAATCGTCGTCGACAAATGAGTGCAGGTTGGTTTTCCACATAGGCTTCATGAAAAACCACAACGTTCTCACGTCGGCTTTGTTTTGCGTTGCCTAAAAATCTGCGTCAAAATTTGCGGCTGGTTTCTTTTTCATTTCTTGTGACTGATGAGCTTTAATTATGCGGCTGGAATTCCTTTGAATTCGACGCGACGCGCCGATTGGTGGCGACTCGTGAGTCGTGACTACAGCTGCCACTTTAATTGACGTCATTCCTGGCGATGCTATCGTTATTTTTCAAAATAAAATCTGGTATACGACTGGCGTTTAAAAAATAGCATGTCGTTTTTCAGTTATCCAGACGGCGCCATCGCATGCGCAACCGATACAACCGATCCACTAGAGCAAACCGTGTTGCCGAGTTTCAAGCGGACGAAATTCCACAGAAGGAAGCGAATACCAGTTGGCCGACGTAACACCGGTGGTGGTGGCTGGCAACAGTGGCGACGACAGACGCTGCTCCGGCGACATGAGCCGAATGTGAAAAAGTAGGATGAATTTCCGTTTTAGCTCGCTGGGAAAAACAAAGGCATATTTCGCAACCAACTATGCTGATGAAATGGCGGAACACAGCGTTACACAGCATTTCAATGCATAATGTTCCGCGTTGTTGTCGTACGGAATATGGCACGCGTCACAACGTCAAATGTGACGCATGACACGCCAAGCTGTTACGAATTATGTTGGGCGGGTACGTACAAAAAAGATGTAGGCGTTGCTCCGGCTGATGGCACTGCACTGAATCGGAAAAGAACAAACCAGACAAAAGCGTCTTTTCAATTCATGACATGCAGTCCTCTGAATGGCCTCCAACACTATATTAGCATCCGTGTTGTGAAACGAACGAATGATAGTATTCGTATTATTTCCTAAAAAATCTCTGTATCTTTCAGCAGTATTCACGTGAACATCAACCTGGACGCACACGAAAACGATGACAGCGACCATCACCCCGATGAGCACAATGAAAGTGGTTTGAAACGCACGGAAGCGGTGAGGCGACGGTGGAAGCGAGCCGCTGACATCGACCGCTACTCGCGATTGGTGTTCCCGCTTGGTTTCGTCGTCTCTGCGCTGCTTTACTGTCTGGCGATTGTTAGCAGTTATGGATTTGAGCTGGACGAAATGAATGACCAGATGTATTTCGACGTGTTGTATGGCGGATGGTGATGATGTGCTTCTTTAAAGAAATTTGTTCATTTTGTTCCTGCAATTTCTGGTGCGCAACCGCTCCATGCAATGAAGATTACCTGCTGTTCGATTGATCATGGTAAAAAATGGAGAATGGAGAACCGATCCAATGACTTTTTGTGAGACCCCGTTGGCTGTAATTTCCTCTGTTTTCATGTTTTTTATGTTCCCTTCTTCTTTGTGTACACTTTTGCAGTTATTTACAGTTTGTGATAAAAGCTATTATTGTTCAAAAAAACAAATAAAAATCAAAGCAGGAATGAATGGTGGTAAAAAAAGTCAGCCAATGCCGAGGAATTTCATAATTTCGAGTTTTTTGCTCAACAACTACCGTATTACCTCTAATAAACCCCCATGGGGGTTTATTTCTTAAGCGACTTGTGGGGGTGGGGGTTTATTTTTTGGGGGGGGCTTTATTTTTGGGGGGGGGTTTATTTGGAAACCATTTTTAGGAGTGGGCAAAATGGCAAAAATACCTTCCATGGCAGGAAGGAAGTCGCAGAAACTTCTACTATACATAGAAATTTCCTTTTACAACAGCCTTTTGTAATGAAATTACCATTAACTCATCCATTTGGGGCCTTTGGTAGCACAATTTCATCATTTTCACTGCAACCAGCCACTGAATTCGCTGGGTATGTGTTTCAAACAGGTTTCAACAATCCCCCATGGGGGATTATTTTTTTGGGGGGGGATTATTTGGAAACTTGTCGAGGGGGTGGGGGTTTATTTTTTGGGGGGGGGGGGTTTAATTTTGGGGGGGGGGGTTTAATAGAGGTAATACGGTATGTGGGTATGGTATGTGAAATTGTTACGCATTCCAATTTTTTCGCTATTCTACACGCTTCAACTCAAGTTAGACTCAATTTTTAATTCCCAACTTAACTCGATTCCTATCTCAATTTCCTTCAAAAGTTAAGGTTTTTTTAATTCTAAATGTCACAATCAAATATCTAACTTCTAAAAATGTGAAGTTATTATTATGATTGTCTTCAGCATGTACGTAGAAATTTTACCAAATCGTCTGCATGCGTAAAATCGTAACTGTAAAAATAAAAAAAGAGCGTTTTTCAAAAGAAATTAGTTTCACGTGCAGTATTCAGTAATGATCACTCGTTTGTTCCACGAGACAGAAAATACAAACGAAAAACGCGAACAGTAAACGAATGCAAATGATGCAAATCTAATAAACGAAAATTTCAACCGAATTTTTTCTGATGAACCAGCACAAAATCCAATAGAGGAAAACACAAATAATGAATGATGGTCAATCATTATTTGAAATTCAAGAAAACGACTGTAGCGCGCCAGTGTCCGTGTCAAAGGTCGCAGCACACCGCCGCCGTCACCAAATGATCCGAATTCAACGAAGCAACGGTCTGCCATTTGTTTGCCCTTGGCTCGAACGCCTCGACGAAGCGTGGCGAATTGTAGCCACCGATCGCGAACAGTCGCCCGTCGAACGCTGCGAGACCAAAACTGCCTGCGGGGCAATGGTGAAAATCACGTTGGTGTCAATTTTGTCAATTGTCTTTCAGTGCGTAAAACAGATTTATTTCGCTTCAGAATAGCAGAGAAAATAGAGGATGAATAAGATCATTTGGCTTTGGCGTTTGAAAGCACGACATTCAAAGGTGAAACCAAAGAGCGTGACTGAAATAAATTTAAAAAACCGGAACGAACAGCGTGGCAGGCGCATCGGAGGCAGCTGCGTCCAGGCGTTCACGCGCGGATCGTAGCGGATGCAAGACTGCTTTAGGTCGTTGTGACTGGTGGACTTGTCGAAACCGCCGGCCGCGTATAGACAGCGCTCGTGCACGACGACGCCGTGCGCGCATCTGCACACTCACGCGAAAACGGTCTGTTTGCAGTTTTTGTTGTTTTTCAGTCTCTTTAGACCCAGCTTTTCAGTTGAAAGCAAAGAAACACGTCAATAAAAGAGGTGATGCCAATGTGCGAGTCGCCTGTCCGCTCGTCAAATTCGGTTCAGTTTCGAAAATGAGTTCGAGACTCCACGCCGTGCAAATGAATAATTCACAACCACACAGGTAAGAAACGAAACACTTTCAAACAGACAAGCA
>JASANC010000164.1:0-21407 GCA_030248135.1 Theristus sp. LFF4_11 | reverse complement strand
TCGCCTCCGTGGCTCGGTGGTTAGCACGTTCGCCTTCAACTCAGAAGGTGACGGGTTCGATCCCCCACGGAGGATGACAAACTGCCGCCAGTGTAGCTCTCTACTCTAATAACTACACTGGTTTTCAACTAAAGCTTTCGGATTCGCTGCCCTGCGGGGATATAGCAACCGCAGGCCACCGAAACCGAAATCGGGCTAAGATCACTGGTGCCCCCAGGACATAGCGGGGCTTAGAGGCTGTCCCCCTCACGTGGCGAGGGTATTGGTTCCACGGGATGGTGAGCCGTCCGTTCCCCAATCCCACCGGAGTTTGGTACCTTCGGGTTTCCGGAATCGGTGGGGGGCGTGCTTCAAATATTAAAAAAAAAAATGTGCGTGCAGTAGCGGAGCTGAGCGGTGCCGCTGCCGCCTGCCCTGTAACACAGGAAAGAAAAATGCAAAAACTAAATTGATCATTTTCATCAAAAAGGCTTGGCTTAGGATTAGGTACCGGATCGACCGGTACCGGATCGACATCGACCGCATGCCGACTCTGGGCACCCCATCGAAAAACCGGAGTTTTTGAAAAATGAAAAATCCCTAAAGCTTCATGATTTGTATACATTCTTAAAAGTGATTTTTTTGATTTCTGATCAGAGGTTGCTTGCAATGAGTCGTTGTAGGTTCCTAATCCTAAACCTAATCCTAATCCAAAGCCAAGCCTTTTTGATAAGGTGAAAATGATCAATTTAGTTTTTGCATTTTTTTCTTTCCTGTGTTTTGGAGGAGGAGCACCGGAACTGCAGATGCAGCTGTTTTAATAATGATGCATTACGAAGCTTCATTACTAAAGCGCACGCGCACGGGCATCGGCATGCTCATGCTCATGATCCACTAGCGCGCCTGCACACGCTCCGCACTCAACATGAACTTGTTCAAAACGCAATTGTTCTCACATCTTTCTTCTTGAAAAGGCTTGGCTTAGGTTAGGATTAGGTCAGGATTATGTTTAGCTTGGAATTAGGCTTTGGGATTAGGTTTTGGTTTAGGCTTGTTTAGGCAACGTCTGCCAACATCAGTGCTTTGATTTAGTACGACAGGCCAACCTGAAAAATCATTTTTGCAATTTTTGAGTTTATCCGGACGAAAGAACCGGTTTAGCTTTGTAGTTTTACGGTTTTATTCTTGATTTTTTAATGATTATTTTTTACAACTAAAAAGAATCACCAGACCGACATGTATTATTATCGTTTCTTTCGGTTCTGCGACTCAATGCATTTTCGTGCTTGAAGCGGCATGCGGCAATTCAAAATTTCCCAAGTGACCTGGTCGTATCTCAGGGACTTGGGGTCACTTCACAAATTTTCAATTGCCGCGTCAAGCACGAAACTGATTTCACATCCGCGTAAGCTAATTTATTACCGATGCTCAAAGGGAAATAAAAATTGTTCACAAGCGATGTTCCTTTCCTACCCAGGTTGCACTACATGTGTTTATTCCACCCTGACGTTGTGAAATCTGTGAAAACTTTTTATCCTCTGCGACTCCTTGGTGATTACCGTACCGTGTCCGTGGATGGTACGGTAACGACGGTTGATTTCGATTGTTCGGTGGTCGTCTTCATCAGCGTCTTATTCGGGTTGACTGATATTGAGCGCTGCGTGTTCGTCGTCGTCGTGTCGCGGTCGTGAACGGACGATGATGGAAGCGTTGTTGTTGTTGTTTCGGTCTCAGTTCCTGACGGCTTCGACTGCGCGAGATCGACCTTTCGTAGTTCGGACAGTTTTTGTTGCTTCGCTGTCGGCTCCGCTGATGGAAACGGCGGTTGGTGTGAGTGGAGTGTGGGGGCCCTGCAAACATTTTGGGCTGTTTGTGCGTTTTTTTTTGGCGCTTATAGACACACCGAAAAACGGATCAATTAACCATTCAAAAAGAGCGCGCTGCAATTACGCCCGTCACTCACTTTGGTGCTATTGGTGGTGACTTCATAATGATCGCATTTTTGCCGTCCGTGTTCGGCTCGTCGGTTGGCGCTCGCTTCTCCGGCGCCGTTGTGTCCGCCTCTTTTCGTAGTTCCGAGTGAAACTCCGGTGCACTCAGCGTTTTCTTGAGTGAACTGAGTTTTGCGTCACCGCGCGGCATCGTCGTCTGCGTCGCTTTGTCGGTCGTCCGTTGCCAGCGGCCCGGTTGAGAGCTGCACAGGGCGTCCAGGAATTCGCACTGGAAATTGGAGATGTGGGGTGAGAGAAAACAGAAAAGTGAGCGCTTTTTTGACACGAACCGACGACCGCACATGGACAGCGGGAGAAGAGTCAACAAAAAGGTCAACAAAATGTTGACCAAACGTGTTTGCATTCTTTTTGTTGGTCAAGCAACAGTTTGGTGGGGAACATTGTTGACCAACAATGCTTTGAGCGTCAGGTGAACAAAACGTTGGTCCTTTTTTGTTTCACTCATAACGTAGTCTTTTAAGCAACATATTTTTAGAGACCAGAAACAGCCCCCCCCCACTCGAGAATGCCTATACCATTATTTTTGTGGCCCTCATTCAAAGTCCTGCACATTTCCTATCCACCACTTTGTCCTCCAAGCCTTCATGTTCACCTGCAACTTATCGATTAACTCTTTTCGCCGCTTATGCGTGTGCAATTTCACGGTGGACGTGACGACGGCGGCCACAACGAGCACCAACAGTAAGGTCAGTATGAGGCAGCACCTGCATGCAGAGCAGCAACAGTGTAGAACCGCTTACGAAAATACACGAAGTTCGCTGTTTGCGGTTTCGCCAGGTAGACGCATACCGCGGTGCCCCCTGGCTCGTCAGTGCGACGGACACCAGGCAGAAGTTTTTCAATAAAACGCTTTTGTAAAGCCGGTATACACTCGAATTCAATTGTTGTGGTTCATTTCATTTTCATTTCATTTCCTATAATTATTCTTCCTCTAGCAGCGACGCAAAAATTAAGTTGGTTGAGAATATGTAAAAAAAAGTCAACCAAATAGTCAGCGATGAAATATTGAGTCTGCAACTCAACACGGCGTTGAGGAAGCTTTCAAACTTGAGAATTTCACAGTGATAAAACAAAGCAAAAAAAGCAACTGGTCGCACGTGAGTATCGCGTCGAATTCTCCGTTCGTAATCGCAGAGCACATGAATCGTGCGGCTCTTCGCTGGTGGTCAGCCAACTGTGTCGTGGTAAAATTGCCATTGATTGTAGCACTGCTGCTGTTTGGCATTACGGTCGAACCAGCGGGTAGTGTCGTGAAAATGATGATCATTACTGATGTTGATTGGTGATGGATGATGATTTGGATGCAAGGCGGTTAGACAAGGTCAGTATTGGAGGAAAAAGTTATATCGGGGTGGAGGTTGTTTCAGCGGACGGCTCTGTATGAAAAAACTTGGAAATGAACGATTTTTCCTGAGACCACAGCCGTTTTTATGCTGGGATTCAGGTCCGACGAATAGTTATTCGCCTGTGAGCCTGTGAGTCAGACTGTGGATGTGGCCCGTAGCTCCAATTCCAAATTACAGTCTTTACTTGATTTAAGAACTTTTATTGTTTGGGTATCTAGATATATTCCTACATCCAGAATACATGTTTGCAAACGCTTAAAAATGCAGTTGGAAAATGGTGATCAGTCACTAGAAGGTAGATCAACTGTTGTAGATGATCGTGTTTGACAGTAACGGCACAAATAGCAATCAATAGATTTTAGAAACAGCTGCACAGTAGTGTCCTACAGTGGACCACTTCCATAAAATACTTGTCGCGCCACAGCAACGAACGCAGTTGTTTCAAAACTGTCGGAAATTTAAAAAAAAATCAAAATAACATAAATCACAAATCTGCAACACTTTCACCGCGTTTTCTTCTGTCACCCAGCAGGTCGCAGCGAGCGCAGTGCAGTCGGTGCGCGAGTCGCAATTTCACCGAACGGATTCAGATCGTCCGGTTGCGGTTTCGTTGTTGGTGGTCGTGGGCGCACAGTGGAATCTAATGTAAAAAGTGTAGACAAAACTAGTGCATGAAATCCGCAATTCACTTTTTTGTAAGAAACACAACTTCAATTGTCAAACTAATGACCCCACGGTCACCGCAATTGTCACTTCACCGGATAAAATCCGCAAAACTAAATCCAGAAATCGCGACGCAGTGTCAATCCGTCAAAAACGCCTCAGTGGCGTTCAACGCATCGTGCGGCGCCACAAGTCAAACCACCAAAACAGAGTTTCAGTTGATAAATGTCGTAAATCAAAAAAACTCAGCTCGCAAAACCGACCAATGGCTTCTTCAGACGATGTCGGCAACGGTGGCGGTGGCACGGGTATGAACTCACTGCTGTCGGGCACGGGCGCCACCACCGGAGGCAGCGGTGGGAAACCGTCTTCTTTGGAATCCGTCTCTTCTGACGTCTGAAATCAGTTGGTGTTTTTTTGCAATTTTGACGGTATTCCGATTTCGGGGGCTATCGTTCAGACGTTATAAATTTTAAAATAAATGTCACTTCTTCGAGGCTGTGCACTGGTGTCGGTGGTGGAGGCGGAGTCGGCTTTACGGTCGAGGGAGGCGGCCGTGGCGGGAACGTGACCGGCTTGGCCGGGTAGCGCAACACGGAATTGTAGCTGTGTGATCCGAATGAACTCTAAACTCTAATTATAACTGAATCCGAACTCTAAATTATAGGGAATCAGCTGATTGGCTGGTGGTCACGTGCATGCATGCTTGCTGTGCAAACCAAACTCCGCCCCCCCCCCCCCACAACAATGCCTGCACAGAAAGCATGCATGCACGTGATCACCAACGACGACAGAGTTTGACTGTACAACGTTCCGCGGACACAAAAAAGGAAACAAAACAGTCCACAGGGTATTCTGTGAGCTTTGTTCGAACTTTTCAACAGCAGCACCCGCAAAAGTTTCCAAGTTGACAACAGAGCACAGAAAAAAAACTCAACAATAAACTGAACAACGTGGCTCCGTTGGTCACCAACAAACTTCTTGAGAAACTGTTGGTGAGCAACAGAAGGTTCTAAGCTTACTAAAACCGTTTTTGAGCTAACGTCTGTTTTTTTGACACTGTGTTTACATTTGCCGGAGAGAACAACGCATGAAAACCAAGCCTTCAAACTGTTCCAAACGCACAGGAGGTTGAGATAAAATGCATCTCGCGGCGTCAAATTCGAGGTGTGCGTTCGCGTTCGATGTAGCAGCGGTGCTGGGTCACCCCAAAACTGACAGTGTACCTTTATAAAGCAAAATTTTAAAGAAAGTTGCCGCGATATTCGATGATGATGTTGAGTTACGGACAAAAAGGAACATATTGTTGTTGCTTGTCAAGTTTCCATGACACATGGATGAAATCTGGTAGATTTTTCAAGTAAAAGTTGTTGCATACCTTATTGAAGTTTTCGATAAGCAGACTTGACAGAATTACTAAAAACATTGCACTTGGCTGCGTGACACGCGACATTTTGATTTTGAAAGACTACGTAGTTTTGGTTGTAATCAAAACGATTTTCTTTAGTGCATGTAATTCTATATTTTGTTTTCATTTTTTCTGCACTTCTATAATTGCACGCACAGAATAACATTCTTTATTTCATCAACATGCGTCTTCATTTCACTATACGTTCATATGTGAATATGTGTTTTATCACCTGCAGTAGAACAATTTTTGAAAGATTGGCATAAAGAAATTCAAAATGCCATTTTCACTTGGCTATGCCAGATGGTTACACTTTGGCATTGTGTGTTCTGCATTGTGCAGATTTTATGTGGTTTGCATTTCGACATGTGTGTGGCAACGATAAGTCTGCTCAAGTTTGTTTCAAACCGAATAAAAACAAACCAAACGGAATGTCTGAAATGTTTGAAAACCCCTCAGGTTTTGATCTTAGCTAAGCTATGATTTCTAAATAAAACTCATTTGCGGTGGGATGACATTTGAAACGAGACTGTAAATGCCACGGCTTGTTGGTAAACAGACAGGTCAGATAGGTTCCACATTGTTGCACCTGTGACTTTCACATCTGTGTGGTTCATTGTACAATGTAATTACAACATATGTTATGCAACAGTTGTTCGCGCAATAGTTTTGTTGTTGTACTGGCACCGAAACTCTAGCCCAAGTCTGAGCATGAGACTGCGCTCAAGCCTGAAGTTAGTAGCAAGTTTTCAAATGTTCAGTGTTCGTGGAAAAAGTTCAATGAACACGAACCACGATATATTATCTTTTATTTTGGCCCCTAGACTCGATGCGCGCACAGATATAGGTAAACAGTTTCATGCGTGACGCGGTAATTCAAAATTGGCCAAATGATCCGAGTCCCTTTTAGGTGGAGTCACTTAGGCGCTTTTGAATTGCCGTATAAAGATTAAAACTAGTTTCCTTTCTACGTCAGCACACGCATTGAGTCGCAGAACCTTAAAAATTGATTATAGCTTCATTTCATTTTTGTTCGACGCATTTCAGTTTGATCTGATTATTGTTTTCCATATTTCGACATACATGCGGCATCGTATGCACATGGCTAAATTGGACCTTCACAACTTCACCAGCAATCGCAATGAGAATCTAATTTCCTCAACAATATCAACACATATGAGTTCATCAACGGCAAACTGTGCAGGTGCATTAGTGCTGAAATCCTGGCGAGTTTGCGTTGCCCGAGGAACCGCCGCTTGAAGTAAAGTGAATTCATTTGATGACAGATGCTTCAACAAATGCAGTACTGCTACACCATGTTGCTATTACTAAGCTGTTATTTTTAATCAGTTTCTTATCGAGGCTGTTTTATTGTTGTCCACTCAGAAAAATAGTTCAACAAACTGTAGTCATTGGGTGCTCAAGAACCAACTTTTTTGGCAAACCGAGAACTGCAACTACTCTGTTGACTTACACATTCTTAGTGTCGTGACCAAAAAAAAGTTTTTGTTTTGAAAAAAAAACTTGACAAAAAATCGAAAAAAAACTTTTTTCGGTTAAACTAAAGCAATGGCTACCGAAAAGACGCCGAAACCGAAACGCCAAGCGAGTGTATTCTCGTTGCCGGGCGTTCCGAAGCAACCACCGAAATGTTCGCCCGTCGATCGTGGCAACAATCGAAAGACGCTGTGGACCCGCTGGAAAACGGAGTCGCAGCTCGGCTGGAAGCCAAAAAGCGAATTAGAAAAACAGAAAATCGTCACGTCACAAGTGGGCGAAATCACTGAGGAACATCACGACGAGACGGATGAAGTGTTCGACGATCTGGCCGTCGAGAAGACGCGACAAGAAAGTGAAATCGTGAAAAACGGAAACTCAGTGGTGGAACGTAAAGCAAAGGTGCCCGAGCAAGAGGAAAGCGGAGCGAAAGTTGGCCAGACGAAAAAGAACGTTAAAAAGCTGCTGAAATCGTCCAGCAGCCAGCGGTACAGCGTGACGGCACTTGGTGAACTGGTGAAAATGACAGCGGGTGCAATGAATTTGAGCAGTGCGCGCGTTTTGTTGATTTTTTTCGAATGTTTGAGGTATTGGGTTTTCCGTGTGGTGTTTTAGGGTGTGGTAAAGCGTGGTGCGCTTGCCGTGTTGCGGGGGGGTGCATTACCGCAAATCTTCGCCATGCGTGTGTGCACCGCACCTCCAACGTTGCACCACGCATGGTCAACTGTCAAAAAATTTTAAAAATTGAAAATGACTTTCAAACCAAGATTCTGTCATTCAATGACCAAAGCATTTTTTGTTTCAATAGCAAACCGTTGGCCCGAGATTGCAAATTCAGCCAGCAATCGAACTTGCTACTGAACTGATTGCAGATGAAGCAGGTGAAGCGCTACAAACAGCCCTTGTCGCGGCAGAGGCCAATAATACGGACGACGATGATGGTGATGGTGATGGTGATGGTGTTGTCACGGAAGGACATCTGGAAACCAAGCTGAAATCGTTTGGACTGTGAGAATCAGGTTGAACAGTAACTGACAGCATGCTTGATTTAAATATTGATTCATTGATTTGTGACGGCACTGGTGGGCTTACGTTGAATTCGTCAATTTTTTTGTGGGCAATCAGTTTTTTTGCGGTTTTGGCTGTAGGAGAGATATATGGTGCGCCTAATAAACTGTTGCTGTCATTGGTGAGTACGTTTTCATGCAACACAACAATAAAACAAACGAAATATGGTTGATTACAAAAAAAACACATGAATTGCACTGTACGGAGTGGGTTGGTGTCTTGGTACAAAAAATCTTGATTTTCGCAGAATCAATTTTTTTGAATTCAATCCGTTATCATGATGTCATCACTGAATCAAATCTGTCTGACAAGTTGTGTAAGTTTGACTGCGTGAAAAATACAAAGACATCCACATTCCACCACACTTAAAAACTGTCAAAAAGTATTAGTTTGTGAATTCAAAATTTTGAATCTGGCAATCTGATTGGCTGCATTGAGCTGCGAGTTGGACCAATCAAAGGGCCAAATAAAAAACAACCAATCAACCTATAAAATTGAGCTCGGTTGCATAACAACTTTTGACCTGACGCCCACGCCAAAAAAAAATTTTTTTTCAATTTTTTTTGTCCGTGCCATACCTTTCATAGTGCCAAAAATGACCGTGGTTATAAAAAACCGCCAAGTTGCGTACCACGTTAACCTCATTTTTTGGAAACGGGACAAAAATGGGCGTACAAGAAGGGCATGGCACGAAAAATTGAGTGAACGTGGGCACGGAAAATGGCATGCGCAAAAGGAAATAGCTTCGTCAGTGAGTTCGTGCACCCGCTAACGGCGTCTCCTTCTTCTGCCGAGCAGCCCGCCGATGCCGCCGAGTGCGTCCGTGGCACCGCCCGCCGCCCCGCCGACCGCACCGATTGCCTCCTCCACAAAGTTACCGGAGGCCTCGAGCTCGGTGCACTTGTTGTTCTGTCCGATCACCGGAATCAGCTTGTCCACGTGCGACTTCATTCGTTTGACAAAGTCTGCGGTCGCCTCCGCGCGATCCGACTTCGCCCACGCGCACAGCTCGCGCATGTAGACCGCGCAGAGTTTCGTGCGCTCCAGCTGTGTGTGTGTGTGTGTGAAGGGAGATATTCTCTTTTTTGGAAATGGGAAGCATTCACCCCGGTGTTACCGAGGCCCGTTTCTACACACCTGACGTATGCGTGTACGGCACGGCACGTCACGTCACTTTAGGTTCCGTGTTATTGCATACTGCTGTTCATACTTGACGTACGTCGACGTACGGTCTGGCCGAATAAATACGGCAGTCCTTGTATTCTCCCACAAGGCGGGATAAGTCGCAGACTAGGAGTTGTCTATTTCAAGAATGCCAAGATAATTCCCAGTCGTGTGTGCAAGGGAGAAAGAATGAACAGAATGGCACGAAGAATAAATTAGTTCAAAAAACACGTCAAAGTTGACCTGCAATTGAGTTTTTGAATGGCTTTTTTTCTTTCATTCAAAATCGCGCGCTCTTTGCACCCTGAAAAAAGCTGCCATGTTTACTCGGCCATTCCGTACGTATGCATACGTCAGGTATAAACGGGCCTCAAGCAAATATTATGCTGTGAGTTGTACAGTAAAGTTTGCGTAAAATAATAGACCAGAAAACAGCAAGCAATACACATCTTCAGAGTAACTTTAGGAGTGAAATGCAAGTAAAACTGCCGAACCACTGCGTGGAGCGTTGCGCTGATTTCCGAAAGACTTTTTTACTTTGCAGATTTACAGTATCCAAGAGATTCCAAAGCTGCTTCCAACCTGGCACTCTTTCAGTTCGTGCGGCATGAACGGTTCCACCATGACCATCAGGTCGGACGGGCTCGTCGGGCCGCCGGCCATCGATGTGATGAACACTTGCAGCAACTGAAAAGCCATTCATGAATGGTCTCGAAAATTTAGAAACACACCCTGCAGTTCGCACGTTTTTCGCCGTAATTTAGTTAGATTGGTAGTGCATTTGATTTCGGTGCGTGATACTTGAGCACCATACTCACTCGCGTCTCGATGTGAGTAGTGCGTAACCATCAATGTGGGGAAACGCTCGCTAAATAGAAACTTTTGCGACAACGGGTTTGCGTGCAGGGCAGAACAGTGATATGCCTGCACGATAAATTGTGCGTCAAACGATTTGTGTCGCAAAACTTTCAACCGGCTCTGTGACGCCAGCAAACCAACCTTCGCTTTCTCCTTCACCATTTCACCGAGGAAGAACGTGTTGTTCTCATGACAGTCCATGAAATAGGTGGCCAGCTCTCGGCGCAATCTGGTGTAGTTGGAATTGTGTTGCAGTTTGATCGGTGCCTTCGCAGTCAGACGATACGACATGTATTTCTTGGTCACCTGTTCGTCTTTGCAACCTATGGAATGAGATATTCGATTGGTTGGTTGCGTTTTGGTTACCACTTTACAGTAATGTTTTTATTTGTGAAAGATCCTGAAATCTTTTTGATACACGAGGCTTTCTTGTGCACCCTGCCGAAACATTCGGTGTCGTTCGGTGCAATCGGCAAAAATTTTGGAAACTGTCTAGTCAAGTCAACGCTTATTCAACAGTTAAAAACTATTTACGTTTCAACTTATTTGCATGAACTACTCGATTTGCAACTTTGTGCGCGAACAAACAAACAAACAGAATTGAGAATTTAAGGGCAGCCAATCAGCAAAAAGCTAACCTTGAAACCACAAAAATAATCAATGGACAAACGGTGCTCTGGTATGGTGGGGAAGATCTTTTCCATCACTTCCAGCATTTCCGGACTCAGCATTGCCATCGGATCCTGCGCCACGGACAAACCGACGGCCGCAGTTAGCACCAACAGAAAATAGTGCATGCTTAGTGGTGAAATCGTTGGTTTTCTGGAAGGTTTTCAGCGGTTATTGTTTTCTGTTTTTCTCTTCGGAACTTTTTTTAACATTGCTGATTGGAAGGTTCCCCTGACGCGATAAAATTCAATGTTTGAAATGAAAAATTCTTTGAAAACAGAAATGGAAACCTATCGTCATTGAGTCAATTTGTAAACCCAAATAAAAAAGAATTGAACAGTTTACATTTCTGTTCTGTCATGTCTGTACTTTTTAGAAAGCAGAAACACGGGCACACTCAGGTGTAAACTACGTCTAATGCATGACTGATTGTGAAGTAAACGTGAAAAACAAACCATTGAAGAACAAAAATTTTCATTGATTTTCATGTTTATATGAACTTGTACAATAATAATGCAGTTTCGTTTTGCGTAATTATTGCCACCACGACACTGGAACATCATTGAAACTGTTTTAAAAAAGTCTAAAAAAATAGTGCACTCAAATGAATCGAGACGTTTTCATTTCTTGGTAACTAGGATAGTTCTCTCTGATTTTTTAAATTTGTTTTGTGGCAATGATTTTTTTCGATTATTTCAAGAGGCCAACAAATGAAATGGACAATTTTATTCAGGTTTTATGCAAAAAACAACAACCGTCATAAAAGCCCAATTGTGTACAACCTTCTTTTGCCAACAAATAAATTCCAAAATCATGGCACTCAATTAAAAAATTCCGAAAAAGAGCTCGAGCGGAAATGGCTACAACAGTTTGAAAACTTTAAGAAAAAAATTAAACCACCTGAATTTGTTGCAAATAAAAAATGAATCAAAAGCGTACTGAGAAAAATAACTTTCAAAATTCAATTATAAAAGCACTTTTGGTGAACTGGATACTTTAGCAAACGTCACAGTGTTCAATAATACAAAAAACTGTAAAACTTTTCAAATTAGGAACCTTACGTTCTGAAATTGTGAACCACAGCACGATATGTCAAAAAATGACAATCAACTCAACATCAACAACAAAGTAAACAAAAAAACCGCAAAACAAACCAAAAAGCACCAGTATAACCATCAAGTAAGGGAAGCATTTGTTTGTTTTGCATTGGGTTTGATCAAATGAAGGAGGCAAAAAGCAAAAACATTACAGAAAACTATGTACAGGCTACAGCAACAAAGTAAATCGTATTTCCTGGAAATTCGCTGTTTCGTCAGAAAAACTCAAAATCGTAACATTCAAAAAACTCTCACCAGATAACAAAGCCACACGAAACTGAAAATAATTTACAAAAACAAATCACCCCAAACCCCTGAAAACGAAAACAAACGAATCGACAAAGAAAAACCCAAAACCGCGACAGAAAAAAAAACGTCAAACGGACGCAAACGCCAGCGCGCACTCGGGCGCCCAGCCGAGACTCTGCGGTTGGTTCGGCGCTCGCGGCGTCGGCGATTCCGAGCCGGGCGGCGTCACCGGACGACTCGAGTGTTCCGACCTCGAGTGCGCGTCCGCCTCGACCGCGACGAGTGTCTTCTTCACTCGAAGTGCCGTCAGTCGCGCCTCCGGACTGTGGTACCAGCATTCCATCATCAGGCACGCGAGACGCTCCAGCACCGTCTGCAAAGAGGCCGGGGGTGAGAATTGTCGTGGTGTTGTCACACTCATTGAGTGTGTCAAAGTGTCAAAGTGTTGAGTGTTCACAAGGGAGACAGGCGACTTAAGCAATTCAGATAGCGGACTCAGCGCAAGGTGGCTGCTCATTTCGCAATGCACAGTGATTCCACAGTCGGAAGTTATGCAGCTTATGTTTTTTAAAATTCTGATTCTGGCACGCTGTTTGGCTATAAAGAGCTGAAGGAAGGAATCAGGGAGCCGAATTCACACCCAGCCACTCAGCTGATTGATTGTCTCACAGTAAAGCCAAATTTTGTTCGCGCTTCACGCTGGTGGTATCACAAAAAAACGCATGAGACCCCGGAATCCCATTTTCCAGTGGCCAATCAAATTTTTAGAAGTCACAAGAAACGCAGAATGACCGTCTTGCTGTCTCGCCAATTGCACCAGTTCCGTCCTTCCGCCAACAAAACCAGTCTCCCTCACAATCCACCAACAATACGCATTATCTGATTTTTTTTCATTCGGCGTTTATCCAGATGTTTTTCGTCTGTTTGCCATGACTGATGTTGTGCGTTGAAATAAAGAATCTGAAAAACAACAACCCCTCTTACATTCGACTGTTTCCACCAATGGTCGGGTATCGGCGGTCGCCGACGCTGCGTGCACACGATCGCGCGCATCTCATCGAAACTCGGATCGGACGGAATCGTCTCCTCGAACGGACACTGATACGGCAGCGCCGTGCTGAGCGTCAGCTCGCTGCCCGTCCACTGGCCGGTGTCGCCGCGCGACCGCAGCATGTCGCTCGTGTCGCTGGCGCTCGCCGTGACGCCGCCCATCGGGAGGCTGCTGCGATTCGGGTACGCTTCCTGGAATCCGTTGTTGTTATGGATGTCAATGGGTTGGCAATGGAAGATGGAAACGACTCTTGTTTATACTTTTGGGTAAAACATGGTTTCTTCTTTCAACTTTTCTGGAATTTGTGCAATGATTTAGTTTTCGGGACGCCGGTTGCTCCTGATTACAGTGCGATGCTAGCAATCAGCATGCGAGAAGTGTGAAACTACAAAAGAAACATTTTTTGTTAATTAACTACACCAGTTTAAATGTGGCTTACTGGTTATTTATAAACCAAAGTAACTTTTGCTTTGCACACCAATACCAACCCTCTGTCGAACTGAACACAACCAACTGCCAACAGCCAACCTAATCAACCCCAGTGCAAAGCAAATCACTGCAATCCACGGTTGCTCGTTTGAGCCGACCTCAATTCTCCGCGTGATCTCCCAGAGCACCAGTCCATACGAGTACATGTCCGCCTGTTTGTAAGCGTTGAAGTCCAGCTCGTTCATGGTGCCGTCCAACACCTCCGGCGGCATGTAGCGTTTCGTGCCGACGCGCGTGTTGTGCGCAACGTCCAAGCCGGTGTCCCTGAAAATTAAAGGGGGGCGACGAATGAAATCATCAACATTTTCAGATTTGAGTGAGCAACACGTTCATCCAGTCAAGGGTTAAATCTTTTTCAGAAAAATATTAAAATCTTTGAAAAAAAAAACGTTTCTGGAATCTTATAGTGCCCACTCTGCTGGTTCCGTTCATCCAGTCATCAATTTTTTTTTCAAACGCGACTCACAACCATTCAGCAAATTACATACCCGCAAAATGATGAATGGCAATCATTGTTTCAATAAAGTGCACACAATGCAGCTCAGTTCCAGAACCTGCCAGTTTCAATCACAAACAACAATCACAACCGCCACGGCACGCACTTGCAGTATTTCACGGCGAGACCAAAGTCCGCAATGGCGCAGTGTCCCGGTCGTTTCACGAGCACATTCTTCGATTTGATGTCGCGATGCGCGATCGCGGGTTTCCCGCGGGTACCCACGATCTCCTCGTGCAAATGAGCGAGCCCGACGACCACGGTACGCGCGAGGGACACCGCCTCGGTGGGTGTTAGGTAGGCCACCTGAAATTGGGGCGATGGTGAAATTGGGCGAAGCGGAGATCGGAGGTGAAAACCGTGCGGCGTAGCTGTGCACTCTGTTGGCTCAGTCATAATGTTGCACAGTGACAAACAAACACACAGGCACACACATGATGACACGATATCATTTTGGTGTACAGTCGAACTCTTTAATTGTAGAGAATCAGCTGATTGGTTTGGTTGGTGATAGCGGTATGCAAGCATTCCGTGCAGGCATTGCTGTGGGGAGCGGAGTTTGGTTTGCAGAGCAAGCATGCATACCGTGATCACCAACGAATCAGCTCATTCCCTATAATTTAGAGTTCGACTGTACGCATGATGTGATCGTTTGTGAGTGTACCACGTTACTGTGTTATAAACATAGTGCACACGCTCCGTCTTCAGACTAGGAACTTGTCAGCAACGGACGTACCCGTTTCAAGTAATCATACAACGAGCCCTGTTCATGGTAGTCAGTGATGAGCAGCATTTGCGTGATCGAACCGGTGCCTTTGATGTCGGCCGCAATGAAACCTGAAGCAAATCAGTTGTACCTATACGAAGCCAATAGTTGTGCCAAAAAAACAGAAGTAAAACTGCACAAAAAACGACGAAAGGGGAAGATTTCCAGTGTAAAAGAAATGGAATCGAATTTAAGTGATAGTATAAGGCTGGGAAGAACTTGTTATATCAAATTGCACGATTTTCCAGTTCTTGCCAACTCCCATAGTCTAACTCTAAAACATCGCAACTAGCCGATAGGTTGGTTGGTGACTTGGTGGTCGCGTGATGCATGCATTATGCGCAGCAGCGCAGGCATTGTGCCATGGAGAGGCGGAGTGTGGTTTGCACAGAAAGCATACATCATGTGACCAACCACCAACCAATCAACTAGTTGCATATGTTTTAGAGTTAGACTGTGTCTTTGACTGATGCCGACAGGTTGGAAATAATGCACAATTGAATAAAAAAAACGCATTACCAAGAATGTTTTCATTGCGCAACATGCACGTCTCGTAGATTTCGGTCTCTCGCCGCCACGATGCTTCCTCGGTGGTAAAAAACACCTGCGCTGAGTGGAGTGATATTATTGAAAATTCAGAAACTCAGATCTTTTCACCAGACAGTGAAAAAGCCAACTGACACCACACTATGATCTTTTATTTTGGTCCCGAGACTCAATGCGCGCATAGATAGGTAAACAAGTTTCATATATTACGCGGGAATTCAAAACTGGTAAAATGATATGAGTCCCCTAAATAGAAAAGAATCACTTGCGCGAATTTGAAATGCCACATGAAGTTTGAAACTTGTTTCCTTTCACGGCTACAACCGCATTGAGTAGCAGGTCTTGAAGAAAAAAAAGATAATAATCATATTAAAAAACCAAACTGCAGAATCACATTCAGATTGCCGAATTCACACTGACCTTCACGGCCACATTCTCGCCGCCTCTCCTCGCGACCCACACCTCTCCGTATCTGCCCTTCCCGACGCTGCCGACAAACTCCAGTTGCCTTGCGATTGTCTGTTGCACCAACTGGGGCATACCGCTGCCTGAGCCACTTGAGTAGTCGACGGAGGTCTGAAAGAGTTTCGAGCGGGCATTTTTTTGTTTTATGCTGCGGTCGTTTTTTCTGTGCATGATGTCTTTTTTCGCTTTTCCATCCCAGTGAATGGACATCGGATTTGAAATGGTAACCTTTGTTATCTGCACCAGTTTTTTTTGGAATCGCGTCGGTTTATTATTGAAAATCTGATTGGCTGCAGAAGAACCGTGTGCCGTAACAGTACATGACTGGCTGATTGATTGAAATGACTGCTTGCATTTAACAAAAGTCCAACACTGAACAATGACAACAGAAATCCAGCAACTGTCAACAAACGCAAGAAACAATCACTCCCAGTGTCAGCACACCAACCAGTGCGAGACGCTTGTTGATTGGTTTCTCATGCTCCTGATGCCGCCCGTCCACGCGATCGAATTTGCTTGATATCAACGGATGCGCCAACTTGTTCAGTTTGGTCCACGATTCTGAAAATAACAATCCTTGATTACTGCAAAAACATCTCCACAACAACGCATTCCAAGCATTTGTTAAAAATCCCCACTATTACTTGCATCTTCATTTCTGCATTTTTTTAGTTTAGCAGTCTGCATGTTAACCAATGAAGGAGCATCAATTTTGGGCATACACATGCGTAATTTTCCGTTCAAAGCCACCATCTAACTATCTCATCAAATCCAAACTGCATCGCTTGGGTCTTCCGCATTCAAAACTCAAACGAAGAATTTCAATTGCCCATAAAATCGTGAGTTTTTTGCTATAACAACACGCATATAACAATGTTGGCTGCACGTTTTTCTGCCGTTGTTTTTTTTTCTGCGCCACAATCAAGGCGTCCGTCTGACAGGCGCCAGCATTTTTTATAGGCCGTATACAAACGGCTATTATGTTGGTTTAGGGTGCGATGTGATGCTATTTATTCTTTGCAAAATTTCTCTGGGCTGCTCAAGTGATCATGTGCAAAAATTTTGGTGATGATTGCTCTCAAGATAAGAATGTTTCTGGTTGACAAATGGGCTCGGCGTCTGTAGCAGTTTTTTTTGCCGATTTGTTAACTTTTTTTAAACAATTCACCTTTTTACAGACTTGACATGCTTCCTGCGAAGGAGACAAATAAAATGTAACAATAAAAACACAGAATTCGAGAGAGAATATAGGCAAAAAGGTTGAACAAACAAAACGTCGATAAACTAATCAATCCATTCCTACGAACACAACACAGATCACACGTGAAAAAAAACAAAAACAAAGAAAAAACAACTGACTGTCATTCTTGTGTGGTGTTCGCTTGTACGTGCGTCGGTAAGCGAACCAAAGCAACAACAGCAGGACTACAGCGACGATGAGCGCACCGCCGAAAATCGATGCGATCAGAGGCAGCACACGGTGAAAGTCGAAATCGCCGGTGGTGTCCGCTGTAAATAAATAGAAAACACGGAGGTGATTGGTTTGAATGTGATGGAACTCGTGATGCAACAAATCAGCGTCCAATTGCAGAGTCCCGGTCTGAAGACCATGCACTGTCATGTCAACAGTACGTGCTTGTTTTCGTCTGGCGTTGTTGCAGTCACAAACAGCAAGATTACACCATGCACTAATTTCGCATGTGCGCGCGACTCTAGAACAGACTGAAAAGTGAAAACCCGAGTGAAAGAGCACGCCTGCAAGACCACGACGTCATCATTGAACAGATCAGCTTCAAATCCAAAGCTACGAACTTTTCAAATCACTACCACGTCTCTCAGTTAGCTGGTCAAAAGCGCAAACCCAACCACAATAAAACAAACATAAAATCAGCACTGCACTGACTGTTGATCGGTCGCTGCTTGTTGTACTCGGGCAAATCCAAATATCGATTGCAATAATTGCCTTCGTAGCAGCATGCGATCGTCGTCGGCATGTGGTGTTGCGACAGATGACCGTGACACTGCAAGCGCGAAAAAAAGTTACTGCAGCAGTCTCACTCACGGCTAGGGTTGGCATGGCAAATAAAACCGGTTTTTCCTAGCCATATAAAAACCGTTTTTTTTGCCAACCCTACTTACGGTTGATCATCTGAGTGCTCAGGACAATAACCGCAATGCCACTTGGACAACACGGTTGAATTGAACATGCTGATTGGTTGCACTACTCTACGAATGCAGCAAGGACGCAGCCAATCAGCCTTTCGCTGTCAAACAGCAGCGTCAGCCGCGATTGCATGACTGCAATTCGATGCAATCGGTTGGCTGGCCTGGCAAACGCAAATAACCATAACTTCCATTGAAAATATCAATAGAGTCCAATCGCAACAACCCGAACTAGTGAGAAAAAATGCAGTTCTTTAGCGCAAGAACGCAGCGCATAGTTGCTGTGCCCTTTTCAGGACGTCTCAGATTATAGTCTCGACGGTACAACTCAGTTCAATAATAAGTTGCTGCATACCACTAGGGTTGGTAAAAAAACGTTTTTATGCTGCAAGACAAAAAGTCAACCCGACATAAGACAGCATGGATAGATATCCTTCGAAACTATCCAAGGTGAGCCAGCCGGAGCCGGAGTCGACGATCCCCTCAGACCTGCAACGGCGACCCAGCGGGCGTGTCCTCGAGCTCCTCGTGCAAGCATCCGAACCGATGCGCGGTCTCCATTTTCCTCGTTCGTTCGTTGTACCGTTCGTGCGCCGAGTGAAAACAGGCGCCATTGTTCGCGCGAATGCACGTGCGCGCGTCCAGGTCGCACGCGACGCCCGGGTCGGTGCAGAAGCACAGCAACGACGAATTGACGGCGTCGACGGCGGCGAACGCGCGCGAGGCGATCGAGTCGCCGTTCGATGGTGCGTCCGCCATTATCGTTTTTTTGATTGAGTTCAATTTTTTTTGTATATTCGTTTATCGACGCGAACTCGACATACTGTATCAATTTTAGCAGTGGTTTCACGTGTTTTTTTTAATGTTTGTGGCACCGTCTGAAAAAACGAACGAATCAAAAGAGATTATGGTGTATGAGCAGAAATGAGAATAGCCATCTGAATTTGAACGATTGGAATCTGGTGGTATGTGCTGGGGTGGGGATCGGAACCGGAAGAAAACACTTCTGCAACTATTGACGCAAGGGCGAGATTTGTGATACGCTCACTGACGCGCCATGTTCTGCGGCGACCCAGTCAATGCGTAACGGTCTTCTTGGCTACCAATAATCTGACCATCTGACAGAATTTCATTAATATACCAGCGAAAACCAGACCAGCAGAGCTGAAAAGCCACACAGAAACGGTCAACTGAACTGCACACAAACACAAAATCCAGAAAGCAACACCAGTTGAAAAGAAACACCACAATGCAATATGTGCAGACCAGCGCAACAACAAATACACCGCTGCAAAAACACATTCCACAACATACACGCACGCACACGTGCACCAAAAAATGCTGATGTTTCACGCGACACTCTGGCGCCAGTCTCTCTCTTGTGCACACAAAAGCAAAAATCTGCGTCTGCTTGCCTTTCAGTTTGTTTATTCGTTCACAGCTTATTCCATTTGCAGCTTTTGTCACATAATAATAACGCACGTTGAAACACAGCTTGTGTGCTACGCAAAGAAAAATCGCCAATTTTCCACATCTCAAAAAACCGAACGTTACTCGATAGGGCAAATGTACTTTTGCGGCCCAAGAGATTGCGGCCTGGACGATTGCGGCCGAAGCGTAGCGGCCTGAAGGATTGCGGCCTGGACGATTGCGGCCGAAGCATAGCGGCCTGGACGATAGCGGCCTGGACGATAGCGGCCTGGACGATAGCGGCCTGGGACGATTACGGCCTGGGACGATTGCGGCCTGGGACGATTGCGGCCCGGGACGATTGCGGCCCGGCACGATTGCGGCCCACAACGTTTTCATGCTTTGTCACCTTTCCAGGTCAATTTCTATCTATCTAGAATATTTGCTCCAGCCATCTATATCGCCCCCCAACACCCCTGCTCTGGAACAGCAATGGTATAAGCCATCGTCATCGTCGTGTCTGCTGCGCTTGCGTCGAATCGATCGTTGATATTTGCGCCAATATTTGCGCCGCTGTTAGCAATATAAATTGAATTAAATGGAAATTGAATTGAAATTGAATTGAATTGAAATTTGAACTGTTGTTTGTTGTCCGAATCCCTATGTTTGAAAATCCAATATTTTGGAGGTTTGATTTGAAACAAATGCTGGGGAGGTTAGGGTTGTTTAACAAAAATCGATTTTTTTATGTGATTAAAAAATGCAGATTAAAAAAATTCGAAAATTTTTCCTCTAATATGCTTTGAAAACCTTAATTTTGGCACAATTTTTCGAAAGTTCAACAATTTTTTTTGATATTACCTCGTAAAACCGTTAGTAGTCGATTTTGGACCGTTTTACCGACTGAATTTAGGTTTTATTTGGTTAGATTCGACAACTTCGGCGATGAAGTTTTTGAGCGTTTCACAGCTTGGCTTACCATTTCCGATGCAGATAAGGTGACAATTCGCCTCGCAATCTGATTTCTGAGCGTCCGAGCTGCTCCGTTTGCAAGCGCCACGTGGTCTGGTTGCTGTTTCGTGTCCTGTCGTCGCGACATCATCAGAACTGATCGAATTTCAACCCGGTATGTGTATTTTCATTTGAGCTGGGGACAATTAGTGACGTTTTGTGAGCCAAAACACAAGAAGAGGCATGGTAACGGGTTGGAAAAGGGGTAAATGAGGTCACCCAAACAAAATCTGGAAAGTTTTCGGGAGTCATTCGGGAGGCGCTTGCACATCAAATGTGGTTCTTCAAACTCCCTGGTTGATTTAGCACAACTTTAATTTCTGATTTTTTTTTCAATTTAAAAAAATGAAGATTTAGGTTTTTTCAACCACCCTAGGTGGGGTCTCTGCCTGAGGACTCGACTCGAGACAAAAGAAGATTTTCAGATATTTTCATAAGAAAGTACAGTTATAATGTTTAATGAGAATTTTTTGTTGGTTTAATTTTAAATAATTAATTGGTAATTTAAAACTTTCATAACAAATTAAACAAAAAAGGCTCAGATGAAATATAGCTCTGCTCGGCGACAAGGAAAGTTGAGCATGGAAGATTTCGATTTGGGGTTCTAAATAAAACATAATTATAAATCAATAAACAAAAACAACTTAAAAAAAAAGAATTGAAAACTCGTGTGCGAGAATAACATAACCAGCTGCGTGCGACAAAGACAATGACAACGCTTTAAAATTTCGTGGGCCGCAATCGTCCCGGGCCGCAATCGTCCCGGGCCGCAATCGTCCTGGGCCGCAATCGTCCCGGGCCGCAATCGTCCCAGGCCGCAATCGTCCTGGGCCGCAATCGTCCCGGGCCGCAATCGTCCCAGGCCGCAATCCTTCAGGCCGCAATCGTCCAGGCCGCAATCCTTCAGGCCGCAATTGTCCTAGGCCGCAATCCTTCAGGCCGCAATGCTTCGGCCGCAAAGCTTCGGCCGCTATCTAATGGGCCGCAATCGAACGCACGC
>JASANC010000163.1:0-13137 GCA_030248135.1 Theristus sp. LFF4_11 | reverse complement strand
TGAAACCAAAAGTTTTCAGCAAAGTCGATCTGAATTCAGGGTATTGGCAGGTTCGCATGCATCCGAACTCGCAGGAGAAAGCGGCCTTCAACAGTCCGTTTGGCCTCTACGAATGGACGCGCATGCCGTACGGGTTGGTTAACGCGCCGGGCATCTTCCAGCGAATGATGCAAGAGGTGCTGCACCCGCTGAACGACGCCAGGTACTCCTGTTATTTGGACGACATTCTGATCGTGAGTGAAACCATGGACGAACATTTTGAGCTCTTAGAGAAATTGTTCGCCAGGCTCGAGGAAGTTGGCTTGAAGCTCTCACCAAACAAAAGTGAGTTTTTCATCAAAGAAGTCCTCTTCCTGGGCTACATCATTTCGCCAGACGGTGTCAAACCAAATCCAAAATTGGTCGCAGCCGTAAAACATCATCCAACGCCACATGACCAACAATCAGTCAGGAGGTTCCTCGGCCTCGCTGGCTTCTACCGACGTTTCATCAAGGACTTTGCTGCCATCGCAAAGCCCTTAAACCGCCTGCTCTGCAAGGACGTCAAGTTCATGTGGGGCTCAAATCAGCAGAAAGCGTTCGATGATTTGAAACAGGCGTTAATTTCTGATCAAGTGCTTGTCTTCCCCGACTTCACAAAACCGTTCACGATCGAGTCCGACGGTTCGGTTGTGGGCATCGGTGCAACGCTGCAGCAGAAGCAGAACAACGGCTCGGTGAGACCGATTGCTTGGGTAAGCCGTTCATTGACTAAAGCAGAGACCAACTACACGGCTTCGGAGCAGGAAATGCTCGCGGTCGTCTGGGCTCTGCAGCAATTCAAGGTGTACGTTTGGCGCAGACCAGTCGAAGTGATCACGGATCACGCTGCGCTGGTGTACATTTTGAAGAACAGGTCAACAAACTCGCGAGTTGAACGCTGGTGCCTCATGCTGACGGAGTTCAATCCGACGATGGTGCACCGCCCAGGCAAGCACAACGCCGTTGCCGACGATCTCTCACGTCTGCCAGCCTCGCCGTCGTTTCGCGACGTCAAGCATCTGATTGAGTCGAACATGGGCCAACTGACGCCAGAAAAACACATCGAACACAAGCTGGCGTGCACAATCGATCAAATGGTCCATCTGCCGTATACAGATAAGTTTGATTTCTTGTATTCGGACGA
Source organism: Theristus sp. LFF4_11 (assembly GCA_030248135.1). Taxonomy (NCBI): domain Eukaryota; kingdom Metazoa; phylum Nematoda; class Chromadorea; order Monhysterida; family Xyalidae; genus Theristus; species Theristus sp. LFF4_11. The sequence continues at coordinate 11,972 of JASANC010000163.1, read as the reverse complement.
ACTCAACACGATGCCGCATTATCTTGCGCATGGCATCGCCATGCAAGGGGAAGCGACCACTGACAATCATGGGCAAGAGAGTCTCCACAAACTTGCTCAGGACGTGCGAGACGCACAAAATCAAGACGACTTTATTCGGGAAATCAAACGATTACTCCTGAACAACGAACCCGAACCAATCGTGACCGAGACACAATGCTGGTTTTCGCAAAACAAACGTCGTTTCTTTCTCGACGAGAAGACCCAGCTCGTGTACTGGGTCGACGATGTTGACCAGAGGCATCGAATCGTCGTGGCCGCAGATCACAAAGGTGTTCTGCTGCGCGCGGCACATGAGGAATCAGGTCATTTCAGTCCGCGTCGATGCTATGCAGCATTGGCTCGTCGCTTCTGGTGGCGACACATGCGCCGAGACGTCGTCGAGCACCACCGTCAGTGTCGAATTTGTGCCACACGTCAGGGCCAGACTCGACAACACAAAAATCCGATGACGTCGATCGAAGTCATCCCGAAGCCGTTCCAAAAGATCGCGCTTGATTTGCTGAAGGTGGGTAAAGATCGCTCCAAAAACGATTACGTCTTGGTAATCACGTGTTTGTTCACCAAGTGGCCTGAAGTCTACATTGTCGCTGATCAAACCACGGCCACGTGCATTCGGTGCTTGGATGATTTCATTGCACGATTCGGCCCGCCGTCTGAAATGATCTCAGACAACGGCCCGCAGTTCATCTCCAAAGAGATGGAGAATTTCTGTCGGAGACGCAGAATTTTTCAAAAGTTCTCGGCTCCTCATCATCCACAAAGCAATCCGACGGAAAGGAACCATAAATGGATCCTCGCGTCGCTAGCCAAGGAATCAGAGAATCCCAGTGACTGGTCTGAGCATTTGCCACGCGTGTTGTACAACTATCGGACATCCGTGCATAGTGCCACGGGAGTGACTCCGTGGATGCTGGTGTTCGGTAGGGAACCGCCGTTTCCTAGTGACGACATCTTCGCTCGACTGCCGGACGAACTCAATGAGGACCCGCGCACGAAGGCGAACATCCAGTTGAATCACAAGGAGGCCGTTGAGCACGCCGCTAAAAACATGCGGAAACTAAACAAACAGAACAAGCGGCACTACGACGCACGAAAGGGACCCGATCCGAAGGTAAAACAGGGCAACCGGGTGTTTCGTAGGTACTCACTGCGTGATGCGCTCACCAGAAATCTGCGGAGATGTTTCCTTGGTCCATTTCGTTTGATCTTTTTGACTAAACAAGGAGCAGCTTACCTGCTCCCTGTTCACAAACCGGACGAAAATTTCATCCTCTGCAACGTGCAAGAGCTCTCGTACTGCTACGACAAGTACCCAGACTGCTATTTCTGGGACGGCAAAAAGGAACACCGTTTCAAGAGCAATTGGTGTTCCGAACGAAAAACGATTCGCATCCCAGCTGAGGTGACGGCGAAGTTGCCTGAGAAGGTGCGAGACAACGCCGCCGACCCACCGCCGCGCTTACTGCCTCGGCGAGCGGGCGGCGCCAAATCGTCGTAGTCAGCTTCGAGCGCCTGCCGCTCGTGCTATCGAGTGCGAGCTGCAGGCAACAAAACACTAACTATTAATCTTAGCTGAACATGCTACCAAGTGTGTTTAGTTATTTTAATCATTTTGACTTTGTGCTGTGTGTTTTCATTCGTTTTGGTTCTCATTTCACAATTCAATTCAGAAAACACAACCACAAATTGTTTTCATTCAATTTGTTTCATTTCACGCACACACATTTTAATTCGTTTTTCCCTCACCATTTTTATTCAAATCGCATCGATTCTATTCGAATTTTGCACATTTTATTCGAATGCAGGCATTTTCAATCATTTTATTCGAATTTATTTACTTTCATTCGAATTCGTTTGTTTCACATGCATTTCATTCAATTTCATTCGAATCCTATTTATTTTATTCGAATCAAACCAATTTCAATTCATTTTGTTTGTTTTCATTCGAATGAAATTTTTCACACTCATTTTATTCGTTTTCATTCGAATCATTCGTATTTTAGTGTGCACCCCCTTTTTCATTACCTAAAATAAGCCTTAAAAAGATTGCACACTAAAAACTGCTTGTGTGTGTGCTCGTGTTTGTTTCTTTCAGAAAAACAACCCTAGTGCAGTTCCAAAACGGCTGCAGCCCGTCTGCAACTTCACACAGCGCACCAACACAACCCAATCAGATCGCGCTTGCAACGAACTTTGTTCGTTTCGCAGCGCAGTTGATCAACACTACCTTCAATTCGTTGCCCACTTCACTTTCGCGAAGGGTGCAACCGCCATTCGAATCACCAGTGCACGGTTTGTGTGTGTGCTTCGGGGGCGGGGGATGTCTGTTGTTTTTGTAAATTCAATTAAAAACATTAATCTTTCTCTCTCTCCACCCGAGTGCACGCAGACAGACCGTGCACCTGATCATTTTAATCGGTTTGCTTTGCTGCTTGCTGCGTTCGTTCAAAAATTTCACATTTTCATTCGTTTCGTTTTATTTTTCAGTAAAATTCATTCGAATAACAAAAAGTTCACACAAATAACTAATTCAAAACGAATCGCAGCGAGGCAGAGAGGCAGAACCGGTTGGGATTCGTCTTTTCTTTCAGGTCAGGTGAGCATCAGTTCGCAGTTTAGTCGGTGTTTTTCGGTTTCGAAATTCACTTGCATAATTGTGAGCTGCGGTGTGTGGTCGTGTCAGAGCCTATTAAGGTTGCTGCCATGTCTACACATCGTTTTTGCTCCCTCACCTGTTTTGTTTCATGCCGTTTTTCAGTTCTGCAGCTTCTGCGGAGGCTGCAGATCTGTTTTATCATGCAAATCATCGTCCCCCTTTTGTTTTCGTTTTGACAGGACACCAGGATTTCAAATCCGTGCTGCCCTGTCTCCCCTCTGCACCAACACAATCAAGTGGTTGTGTTGCTGCTCAGTCGCGCTGTGATACCAAGTATCCGCGCCACCAGTTTTTGTTTTCTCTGCCTATTTTCATGCTTGTTTCTCGTGCGTGTTTTCGACGCAAAGTACTATGCACCCGTCACTTCGTTCCAAAACTACCGTATCCCAACCTACAAACCATTCCAAGAATTAATTGAACTGAGACACGTTTTAATTGCTTGTCAGACAGAAACGAACATAGTGCATATAAATGCACGGCGCACTCGACCGGCCCTCATTCTGTTTTCTTTTTGTCCTATTCCCTCTTTTTACAAAGTGAGCGCTCAAATTCTTCCACTTTCTTCTCAAAAATAACACGGAGAGCCGCCGTCGTTGTGCATGTTCGTGTTTGTCTGCTGTTGTTTGTGTGTCTCTTTCGTTTGTCAAATTGGAAATTTTCTTTTTCTTTTGTTCGTTTCATTCGAATCACATTTCAATTCGAAAAATTAATTGGGAAACAACACTTTTTGTTTCGAAACACTCATCCATGGGAGCCAAGTAGGTAAAAACTTCCGTTTTTTTCTTTGGGTTTCAAATAAAAAGCAGTGAGTTTTTCGCTTTTTCTTGTCAGGTCTGACTTGCAAAATAGTCAGCAAGCCCTGACAGGGAAATAATTATAAAAACAGATCAATTTCTTCAATTTTTTTGTTCGGTCTTTCGATCCGCCGAAAACTTTAAGTCCTGTTTTTCACTTCATTTCTTAGAAGAACAAAAACCCACTCTTAAAACCTTCATTCGTAGCCGGTATGTTACATCAAATTCTTCTGTTTTTGGATGCACTTGTTTGTTTTCGTCTTACTTTGCTTGTAGATGCACGCCGATAGTTTCTTTCAAGCGTTTTTTTTCCGCTGCTTGCTATTGTAGTTTAGTCAGCGTGTTTGTGTTCCATCTTTTTATGATTTCAATCATTTTGCTTGTGTGTGTTTTGCTGGTAAAACAAAACACACACGTAATGTTCTTCTCTTTTTCAATTGCAGGCGATAAACGAGTCGCCTTCAAGTGCGCCACGTGTCCTCACAAACTATTATTCAGATTCAAATGGAGGAGCACAGTGACGCAGCGGGTCCGTCCGGTGTCACGTCGGCGACACCCTCGCGGTCGTTGACGGCAGAGGAGTCGTCGGCGGCGTCCACGTCGGCGCAGGTTCCCGCCGCTGGTGAGCTGGCGACGGGTTCCGCGGCACACGGAACACCACTCTTGTCGAGAGGCCCGCCAGAGCCGATCGACATCGAAGTCGACGAACCAACGACTAGCTGGGCCGAACAGGTAGAGCGCCAGCAGGTTTCCGTTCACGTGAAACAGGAATTGATTGACAGTTCTGCGGCAGACCAACCGCAGGATCTGTCAGATCTACAGCCGTACGACCCGTACGACCCGTTGCCTCCCTTGGCATCGGGACTTCCATCACGCCAGCAGCCAGACGTATCCCAGCTGAATCCTGACCAAGTCCTGGTTGAGGATTGGCTGGAATACTATGGTTTCAACGGCGATGGAACCGGACTACTGCAGGAAGGTTATCATGATAACTACCGTGCAGACTCAAACTCGAATATCGACAAGCTCATCGCCACTTCACTGCTGGTCTATGACCCAACCAACAAACGTGACCTATTTCCAGACGTTCCACAAGTGTGGATCGGCCTGGAAACGCTTGGCGCATGGCCAGCGATCCCACAGTTCGACGACATGGAGACCACATGTGAGGTGTCCGAATCGAAGCGCCTCTACCTGCTTGACAAAAATCTTGCAGACAGAATTTGGTCACCAATGAAGAGCATGCAAGAGTACCATCACGACTTGCTTGAAATCCGTCTCCAGTCGCCTCGTGGCGTGCGCGCGCGTTGGTGCAATGTCGACCTGATGGTCAAACTGAACGCTCAAAACATCTTTGCACTATCCAGACAGGGGTCCACTTGGACCACACTAGACTTCCAGACCGACTACCCAGCTGCCGCCATTCACGAGCTGTTGAAGAAGACCGCCGAGGACTTGGACGTAGACTATTATGGGTCTATGTACAGCATCCTCGCGCCAGCCGAACCGCAGCTCTCATCTGAGAAGGTGCCCAAGTATCCACGACAACAACTCCGGCTCGACACAACCACATGGCCATCGCTGCTGCCGCGTTTGCTTTACAACGATGAGGCGACCGGTTTGCATTCGTTCTGGTTGACGCACGGACAGGTGTGTTTCTTGGGCAAGCCAATTTATTTGCTTCCGGAAAATCAGCAAACGCCGCACCGTTTTATGCGAACATCGTACCAACAACAGTACGAACGTGACAAAATGCGGCCAGGCAATCCGGCACCGTCGCTGGAAAAGAGTGGCATGTCACAGTTGCCATTCCCACTCGACAGTCTCTTAACCGAGAACTGTCCAGAAGGTAGAGTGCCTGCTGATCCGGAATACCATGTGCAGCTGTGTTTGTGGCACTACCTGGAAGAGCTGGTGGCTCAGTACGCGCCGCACCCGGGCAATCGAGCGCTGTTGCCCGCCAAATTCTTCACCCGCTTTGCATATTGGCGGGAAATGTGGTACGCTGCGCCAAGTTCGTACACGCGCCAAGAGATCATGCGCAAGCATGTGCGTCTGATTGGTCGCCCAATGGGCATGGCCACCGCAGTGGTGTGGGTTTTGGACTTGCATCAACATCAGTTGACTGACTTGGTCGATTTCATTAACCAATGCAGTCAGGCCACGAATGGCCACATCATGCTTCACTACACGTATTTCATGCCGACTCGTGACCATCCCGAGCCAATCACGCCAAATGAGCAGCCAAAATTCATGCCCGCATCGCTACTCGCGAATGAAGGGTACACGAGGGGAGTCAAATACCCCACGGCCTTGTACTTGTGCGCCGGCGCATATTGCTTTGTGATCGATCTCACGCTGATGTTCGATCCGCTTATGCGTTCGCGAAACTTGTCCAAGGTGCGTGTCATTTGCGAGCTCTTGACACAGACGACGCTTACGTTCCACCACTGGCACGGCCCAGCGGAGTTTTTCCTGGGCATGAACCACGCGTACTCGGCCGATTTGCACGTCGATCCGCTGTTTCCGCATGTGGGCTACATCAATCACTTCGACTCGCGTGACTTGCTGCGCAAAGTTGGCTTCGTCAATCAGCGAGACCACCGAAGGTACGAACACACACCGTTCGACGACAGGTACGTGCCGCCAACACCAGGTACGGTTCTGACGTTTTTCACGTGCAAGCCCCATGACTGGATCCATTACACTGGTGATGGTTGGGAGCGGGACATTGAGTTCCTTCCGGGCAGTTTCAACAACAACAATCTGCCGCGAACCAAACAGCGGTATCCGTTGGACAATGACGGTATGCGTCATCATGAGTTCCAGTGCCACCTGGTTGCCACGATGTTTGATGCATTGTTCTGCGTGGTGGGCACGTCGCCTGACTATGCGGCGTCTTGCACTCGCAACACACCGCCAAGAGAGCTCGAGAAGGGCTATGACTCGTTCAGGGCTGCCATTGACGTTGGCCTGGCCTATCTGCCCAGGGGCGATGAAACCCCGTGGGAGATTCACGAACAGTTGCCTATTTTGCCACAAGACATCACACTTGACAAGATCAATGACACATCTACTACTCGAATCATGTTTGCACAAACGTACTTCGAGTACATCCGAGCCATGAACTACGTCGAGTCGCACGCGAACGCTGAGATCCCGGGCACGCATGCTTGGGTGCCGTTCCCGGAGGAGCATCGGTACACGGACGAGCGCCGTCCCAGTCGCTATTCTATCATCGAGTCGCTTGACCGTCACCTAATGATGCACCAATACGTGCTCTACCGAGAGACGGTTCTGCGTTGCTCGTTGAATGACATCATCAAAGAGCATACGCCGAGCTCGAACTCGCAGAGTTACGGAATGGTTGCCATCGCGGAGACGTTCATCCGGTGGTTCAAGTTCAGGTTGTTGCAGTCAACGGTTGGCATCGTCATGACGAATGCCTCGAGCCAGTATGCGCTGCAGTTGGCGTACTTGGTGTACGAGAAAGAACGCGAGACTGGCCGCCGATTCTGCTTCACGCGACCGAAACGACACTCGTGTGACGGCGAATGCGAAGTCCCGCCGCCGACCGCTATCAACGTGCATCCGCATCCACCCGACAACTACCTGGGACGTCAGCTGGACCCGTCGACTCCTTGGTATGACAGACATTTCTTGGAGGTGGGCATCAAGTATCACGAACAGCAGGCCAACCTGCCAATCGACACACCTAAGCCGGAGCCCGTGCTCGCGGCCAAAACTGAATTCCGACTAGTCGAACTGCACTTGACTACCAAGTACAGTTGGCCTGGTTCCTTCTCCATCGGAGAACCGGAAAATCTCGGCAACTTTGGTATTATCAATGCCACTGAGGCCGGCGAAGGTGATCGGTTCACTTCAGTACCGGACGACCGTGCGGTCCTGTTTGAGTGCACAGAGCAAGACGTGTTCCCAGAGGGGCTCAGCCCGGCGGAACTACGCAACCAATATCTAGTGCAGGTCGCAGCATCCAGGATCCGCGAGCCAGTGCAGGTGTTCGAAGACGTCGAGCTCATACTCGATCTGTCGGCAAAGATCAACATGTCGACTGACGTGTTGTGCACACTGCCGATGCATGCCATTCGTGAATGGCAAGACATGCGCAACCTCACGCTCGCGTTGCTCGTTCGGGCTGCGCTGAACCGCATGTTCGTCAAGTGGTGCAACGTGTCCGATGGCGTCTACCGACAGCTGATCAACTCACTGATTGCGCTCAACCAGCGCGCCAACGTGCTCGGTAAGCAACACGCTCACATTCATCCGGTGTTCCGCTTTTTCAATCCATTCACAACGGAATACCCGAAGGCTCGTACCAAAAATCGTACGACATTTGCGTCGTTGTACCCGAATCGTTGCCAGCGTCTCTTAGATCTGGACGCAGCAAAGCAGTACCGCATTGCGGCACATGCCAGGGTGTGGTACACTATCATGTACAACTATCACGTGATGCCGTACAAGAGTGAGTTGCTGAAGGCGCTACAGTCAGGTGACTTGGGTGAGTTGGAGGAGTGGCAGAAAAAGACGCAGGAGTACATGATCCCACGTTATGCGCCCAGACGTAGCAATGAACTGCAACTGCAGAAGCAGGTTCGCAGGCAATTTGAGGCACAGGTGACGCCTGACATCGAAAGAGCACCAACCGCGGGTCCTGATCCAATATTGGCTCAGACGCCGCCTTCTCCAAGTGACATGACTCTGGCACAAGTGCAATACGCACTGTCCACCGTTCAGCAGCGGCAGCAAACCGCTATGACTGCTGCAGAGCAGGCTGTCGCTACGGCTGACATGGACGTTCAGTACCCGGCATCGCCGGTTCTGCAATCGGCGTCGCCGGTGCCTCCTCAGGCACCGATGGCGCCCGTATCTATCATGCGACCTAACATCCCCGGTCAAATCCCGACGCGGGCTTATCACTTGCAACAACGGCAAGGCATTCCACTGTTCATGCACGAGACTCCGCCGCAAATGTTGCGGGCCCAAAACGCGGTCTGTGACACGCCGTACGAACGGCCAGAGGTCATCCAGCAACAACACGCGCAAGCCGCGCATCAACTGCGACAACAGATGGTGTTCGACCCGTCGCTGGCACAAAATCTGTTCGGTCCACCGCCGCCGCCTCCACGGCATCCAGCTCAGCATTCGTTCGCAACGCCGACCACGCCCGTGCGCCGTCCACCCGGACCGCGGTCAACATCCCAGGAACCACGTCAAAAACGTGGTAAGTTTCAGGACATGCAGTATCCACCTGGCACAAGGGGTGCGAATAGACAGAAACTCAGACAGCGCCGACAACAAGAACAGGCTCGGTTGGGCGCTGCTAGCTCGGACACTGAGGCGTCCGGTGCTTCACGTAGTGCCTCGCTGACCCCGACAGGCGCTGAGGTTGCACGCTACACGTGCCCTAGAGAAGGCTATTTGTCCGGCAAATCTGCCAAGGAGGATGCACAGGACATTCAGGGCTTTTGGTTGAAAGCTGCGAGCGCATACAAGAACGAAACAGTGCCGGAATTGACAGCAGCCATGTATGAGGAGGCACTGTTGTTGACAGGGGAAGAAGGTGTTCTATCGCTGATGGACCGTGCTAACTTGAACAGTCGTCCAGACGTGGCCCGGGCACAAAAATTCATGCGGCCGGACTACGCTGCCTTGCAAAGGCCGATCTTTCGTCATGACCAGTGGTCCGACATATTGCTGGACCCTAGTCCAGCCGCGGTCGAACTACGTGCTGCCTACTATGAAGGTCATCGGCCAACTGCCGATAAATTCATATTGCCTATCGATGCATTCTCGTGCAAACAAATTCAAGATGTTGGCCGACGTATGGTCAGCAACCCTCAGGGCTTTCTCGCAAGAGCGGAGGAACAGGGCGCTGCACATGTGACGAACACCATCAAGCACTTGGCAATGTTCATCGCCAACCGACCGCAGAACGACTTTCACGGGGCACCCGCGGACCCGCGACTGATCGGTTCTGATACGCCGGAGGAGAACCTCGCCACGATGGAGGTCTTGATCGAGGCCGACGCTGAACGCGAGGAACGAACCGGTAACTCCTTGCATAACATGTGGCAGCCAATGTGGCTCCCGCATATCAAGCCAATAGCCAAGCAATGGTCGGCACAGCAGTGCCGTATGTTGATGCGTCGCTTCAATGTCAGCAGCCTCATGCCTAAGTCGGCCCAAGAGTGTGACGGAGCGCGCAAAACGCGAAACATTCCAATGCTGACATACGTTGATCTCGAAACCGCAGAAAAAGATCTTGCGGCCAAAATGCAGCCACCGGCCAGTGACATTGATGATGAGTTTGCTCGAGTAGCCGAACAACGGCGGCGTAAGAAACGAGAGCAATTGGCCAAACAATATCCAGCGTTTACCGCTGCTCCGGGCCAGTTGCGATCGGCTACGTCGGCCAGTTCTGAATCAGCATCACATTCGGTGGCCGCTGCGAGTCACTCGCAGGAGGCTGCCCATCAATCCCAATCCGTGGCCACTGCGAGCCACTCGCAGGCGGCTGCGTTACATCAACAACCACAACTGGCGGACACTGCGAGTCACTCGCAGGCGACTGCTTTGGTCAGCTTACCGGCGGCCACTGCGGGTCGCCCGCAGGCGACTGCTAGCGATCAGATGGACACTGCGGAAAGGCCGCCACAGCCGCCTCGTGCTGCAAATAGTAAGACACAACCACGGTGCGGTCATTGCGAGAGCCGTTTTCACGCTACCGACGCGTGCCCTCCTGTCGTGGAACAACAACAGCGACAATCACCACGGTTCAAAGAACGCATGGCGGCAGCAGCTTCGGTGGCGAACGTGTCCCAGGCTGACGCGGAAGCTGCGTTGGGCGTTATCACGCGATTGGATTCGGTGACGGTTGAAATTTCGCCTGCTTCTCAAGTTCCACCACAACAACAATCCACTCAATCGAGCGGTACTCCAAAGAGTACCGCCCCCAAGTCGAAAAATTCTAGAACGCAGGCAACAGTTCAGTCGACACAACCGCCACGAGCCGCTCAGGGCCCACAGGTCGCCGCTGGTCCGCAACCGAGCACCAGCACACATGCGCCACAGGGTCCGCGACGCGCTCGCCCGGCACTTCGCACGGGCAAGGTCCATCGCGCACGCTCGCGTAGCGTTTCGTGGGCCGATCAACAGCGCAAAACACCACCCGCACGCCCAGCGTCCCAACAGCAGGCGCCAAAGAGCAAACCGCCAGACGGTCAACAAAAACGGTCACCAACACAGAAGAAGAACCACTAGAACTGCAACACTTCTGGTTTTGGACTTTTCATCGGTTTTCTTCACACAATGAATGTGATGATTCCCTAAAATTACCCATTTTTCCGATTGGACAGGGACGCCAAACTTTGGTTTTGGCCTTCGCCTTTCCAATCTCGCGTTTTCTGTGTGTGTTTGTTTGTTTTCTTTTTGTGTTTGGTGCTTACGTCGTTTTTTTTCCTGGTGCTGGTTGTTAAAATCTCGTTTTTCATTATTGTGATCTAATACGGATTCATAATAATTCCAAAATGATTACCGAAAAGTTTTTATTGATCTCGAAAATGTTTTACTCACATTTTTGAATTCAACTTTTCGTATTACTGATTCAGAACATATCTTCCCTTTAGACAACCAATCTGATGTCGACTCGTGGAAGAGTCGTTTTCTTTTTGGGGGGGAAAGTTGCAGAGTCCACACTTCGTTGTGGACGACAGCTTTCCTCTCCTACCGTATTATTCTGGTGATTTAGTAACCGTAACGCTACACTACTCTTTTATTAAATGCTCAACATGTTCAACGTTATTGGTGATCATTGTGTTACTGCATTTATTCTTGGCGTTTCTATTGATTCAACAGTTCTCATACTCTCAACAACCAGAATAAACACTTCCAAGTTAAACACTGTGGAACGCTGTCTGTTCTGTTGTTGACACGCAACGTTGTTGTCGCGTGTCGCCTCATCAACACAGGCGACTCGCGACATAGATTCGACGCTCGTTCGTTGAACTGGGCGTTTGGGCGACATAGGCGAAGCACCTGAAAGTTTTATGCATTGAATGTAACACTTTAATTCCGCTCGTTTTATCCGGAACGTTTTAGCTTTGCCTGTGTCAGTCGCCCGACCGTAAACAAGTTTATCGTCAATAATCCGTCTATCCACTGAAAGTAACAATCTTTTATTGTAACGGAAAACACGTAATACAATAGTGGTAACAAGACAGTTTTATCATCACACCGTGTCGTACCATTGATCCACGCAATGTGCGACACACCCACAAATCCGCATACAGTGGAGTTGGTCAGAAACTCTCTGTGGACTCGGGACGCAGAGGGTTGTGACCTTCGTATGCGGTCTACCCGCCCGGTCAGCGGTGGCGGCCCGGAGCCGGCTGCCAATCCGCCGCTACTGCGGCTCAGCTCGCCGGCGCCGTCGGCTTCCAGTGCTGGCCCGGCGGGTAACC
>JASANC010000161.1:0-39952 GCA_030248135.1 Theristus sp. LFF4_11 | reverse complement strand
AAAGCGGTCGTGCAAACTTGTTTGCTGATGTGAAACTGTCATTGTCATGGTCAAAAACATGCATATTGACACAATCAACTGAAAAAACACCCATTTTGTTCCGTTTTCAACAAATGAAGGTCAAATTCAAACTCTCCGTTGCCTTTTATCCCTTTTGTTTTGTTAAATAACGTTTTGTTTCGCACGCTGAAATCGCAAATCCACGTCAAAACAACTGCTTTTCTCGTTAATTTAAGCAAAACCGCTGAAAACAACCGCATGTTACCTGCGCCACTGTGGAACAAAAAGACACAATCACCGTTGAGTGTCGATCCGAGTTCGGTGACGTTCTCAATCTCAGCAGTTGAGTGTTGAGTACAATTCAGAATCAGATCAGAATTATAGACTGTATGACTCAGTTGTATTGCCAATTTGCGTGAATTTCCAGCAAGATTTTTTTCTATGATTGAAAAAACAAACGTCGAATTGGCAGGATTTAAAACTCATGAAGTCACTGGTCAATTCGACGTTCATTATTCAAATCATATGAATCAAATCAAATCAAATCGTCCATTGAATGCAGAATGCAGTTGAATTGACTTCCAAAAAATGCCAATGAATCGCCAAAGAATCCAATCAATATCAGCTGCGAAATAATAAACTTATTTTGCTCCACCATGAAATGGCACAGTCGTCGTCGTTCCATGATGGCACTATTATTGCAAACCGTTTCCAAATCTGTCCTTGAAATCTTGAAATGTGAATCTGTCGTCGTCGTGTCGTTTCCGTTTCGTTTTCCGTTTCCGTTACATACTTTTTTCTAATTTCGAACCGTTTGTATCAAACTGTCGAAACAAACCAAAAAAAAAATCAACCGCTCAAAACAAAAGATTGCTGTTCTTTTTCGTTCATTTTCAAAGCAACATCGATCGCAATCCTGAAGAAAGCCAACTCCGCCGCAGCAAATCCGTTTCTCGACCCCTTACATTTCTAGGTGGGGGGGAGTCTAGTACCCGCGTCAAGGTAAAGGGGGGGAGGGGGGGTACACGGGTATCTGCCCGTGCACGGGCAGGATTTTCGGCTGAGGGGGGGTGGACCCCCCACCCCCAGTACCGAAGACGAGGGGGGGTGGGGGGGGTACACCCCCCAGAGCACCCGAGACCTCCGCGTGGGGGGGGTGGGGGGGGGGGGGGCACGCGACACCCACCCCCCAAAACCTGACACTGGACCATCCCCCCCCCCTCGAAATTTGCCAGACACCCCACCCACCCCCCCCCTACATGGACCTAAGTTACAGTGACACCCCCCAAAAATTTTCTCGGACCACCCAAAAATCATGATTTTTTGTCTCTAAAGTCCATGATATAAGCTGAATATATGATAACTTGATATTCTGCATTGTAATTTCAAAGATTTTGCAGCAAAATTTAGCGTTTTTCCTTCAAAATTTAAGCGAAAAAATATCTATATATATATATATATGGGTGGGTGGGGGGGGGGGGTGCGTGCACCCATAGTTGTTCTCGGGGGGGGCGGGGGGGGGGCGCCGGCCCCCCCCAAAAAATTTTCGGATCTATCTCTATCAGAGAGGTTTTTTCGGCTCAGCTATTATCTATCCAAAACTCGCTCGTGAAACATTCGCCAGGCCGGAATTGTCCGAGCCCGAATTCTCTGGGCCGCAATCGAACGGGCCGCAATGAGCGGGCTGCAACTCTTCAGGACGCAATTAGAAGGCCGCAATTGAACATACACACCTGCGTGAATTAGTGCAAATGGGCTGAGTTTTGTCTTATTGGATTCGGATTTCACATTCTCCCATTCCCATTCCGTGACTTATGAAGCTTCACGTTTTAAGCATTATTTTGCTGTTTTTATAGCTTTTTAGCGTTTTAGCTATCTATCTATCAAATTTCAAAATTTTGACCGGCACCCGGCCCAAAGTCACATGGCCATGCCTAGAGATGTAACGGTCAAAAAAAATTTTTTTTATTTAGTTTAAGAGTGCCTGTCCCGGAAAATCGAACTTTTCCAGGGGGGTCGTGGCAACGTTTTTTAAAAAGTGGGGAAATCGGGACTTTTGAGGTGCGTTGGGTAGGTTGGCAGGTAGTAACTTCGTGTATAAAATTTCAGGCCCCAACTCCACTCTGTCTGCGCGGTAGACTAAAAAAACCTCTGAAAAATGCTAAAATCGCGGGTTTTTTGGAATTAAAAAATCGCCATTGCTTTTTGCTGAATTGTGCAAACCTAAAAACTGGCACAGTTGTTCACAAAAGCATGGAAAATATTGTGTTAAAAAATCTCACCAATCGGATTAGGCGCAAATTGGTTTTGGGCCACTTTTTTGCCAGAAAAAAGCCAAAAACATCAAAAATCGCGGTTTTTTGGGCACCATTGCCACTTCATGTGGAATACGAACTAGAAAAGTAGCACAAATAATTGCCAAGAGAAACTGAAAACTGTGTTAGAATTTTAGGCCAATCGGCCTATTCGTTAATTGGTTCTGGGCACCATCTGTGACCTCAAAAAAGGCCAAAATCATCAAAATCGGTAATGTTTAATGCGCCACCGCTATTTTAAGAATCGTGCAAACTCAGAAATTGAATAGAGTATTTCTGCAGGTCTAGTTGACATTGTGTTAAAAAATCTTGCCAATCGGATTAGGCGCCAATTGGTTTGGGGCTACATATTTGGCCTAAAACATGAGATTTGGCAGAATGGGTACTTCTTTCCGAACTCAAAACTTCTGGAAGCCACCTCGAGGTCTGAAATTTTGGCAAACGGGGAGTTTTCGTACCCGCTTGTTCCGAAAATCGCATTGAAAACATGACTCGAGATTGCTACTGTGCCCTAAGCGCACACGCTATGGGGACGAAGAAGGACAATTTTTTCAAAATTTCTAAAGTAAAGTTTTTTATAGAAATGAGTCTTAGTGTCGAATCAAAGCAACCGTCAGAAACTATTTTTCTGCGTCAAATGAAAGCAACACGTCGAGATTACTTTAGATACGTACCGTACGACGTACCACCAGTAGGGCTGTTCACGACGGGCCATTGGCCGTTGGCCCGGCCCGTCTCATTTTTTTTGGCAGGACGGCCGGCCCGCGACAGATTTTTGGTAGACGGCCGGCCCGTGGCCCGGCGCGTCGGCAATCTCTTGGCAATCCGCACCTGTATTTTTTATACCCTGGCCCGGCCCGTGACCCGGCCCGTGAAACAAAAATCTGGCCGGAACAGCTCTAATCACCAGCATGAAAGTTGACATGCCACCAAAGGTAAAAAATAACTATAAACAAGTATGATTCGTACTCAGCTACCTTGTTTTTTTCATGAAACATTTTCCACAATTTTCAAAATTGCATCCCCTGCTGCATCCTCATAGCATATGCGTTTAGATCACAATACAAATGTCGGTGGGCAAATCAGACAACAACACCCTGTCACAAACGGCAAAAAAGAAGTCAACCGAACAGAAGCCAGCGGAGAAAAAGAAACGCGGCAGGCCTCAAAAGGAGCCTGGCCCTTCATTTAAGCTAGATACTGACGAGAGCGACGAGGAAACCGCAACAGAAAAGATACCAGAATCAGATGAAGTTTGTTTCATTTATTTTAAAAAGCTGAGATACACCGAACAATATAAAGAGCATAAACCCAACGCACCCCAAAAGTTCTGATTTCCCCACATTTTAAAAAACGTTGCCACGGCAAGTTCGATTTTCCGGGACAGGCACTCTTAAAAAAAAAAGTAAAAAAAGCATTTTTTAAAAATTTTTTTTTAAAAATTTTTGAAATTTTTTCTTTAATGTGCCCTGAAAATGCCGTTTTTGGCATAATTTTTCGAAAGTTCAACAAAAATTTTCTTTGACTTTACCTTGTCACTTAGTCTCCAACGCTGCAGGTGGTATTCTGGATCGATTTATCGACTGTTTTCAGCCTTGGTGAGTGATGATCGACTCGCGCATTGAAGTACTTGAGCGTCGCAAAGGCTAGTTCAACAAATTCCGATGCCGCTAAGGTGAGATAGAAGCAGAGAACTCACATTTATGCATCGCTTTTCAGGATCTCGAAAGGTCGAAATTGCACTGTCTGCCACTGCAAGCGTAACTTCGTTGATTGCTCGTTGCTGTTTCGCCTCGTGTCGTCAGCATGATCACACCGGTTTGTTGATGAACTTGTTTCCGTGTTATTTGAGGTGAATTGAGTGTACCGAAGATGAGGGGGGGTGGGGGGGGGGGGTACACCCCCCAGAGCACCCGAGACCGCCGCGTGGGGGGGGGTGGGGAGGGGGGGTCACGCGACACCCACCCCCCAAAACCTGACACTGGACCATCCACCCCCACCCCGAAATTTGCTAGACACCCCACCCACCCCCCCCCCCCGACATGGACCTAAGTAACAGTGACACCCCCCAAAAATTTTCTCGGACCACCCAAAAATCATGAATTTTTGCTCAAAAATCATGATTTTTTGTCTTTAAAGTCCATAATATAAGCTAAATGAATGATAACTTGACATTCTTCATTGTAATTTCAAAGATTTTGCAGCAAAATTTAGCGTTTTTCCTTTAAAATTTAAGCGAAAAAATCTCATGGGTGGGGAGGGGGGTGTGCACCCCCCAGAAATTTTTCTACAATAGTGCACCCCCCATGACCCACGCCTGGGGGGTGTCACTGTACCATGACTGACACCCCCCACTGAAAAATTTTCGGCACCCCCCCCCCCCACATGACGACACCCCCAGTAGCGAAAGCGGGACCTCGGGTGAGGGGGGTGTTTGCCTAATTTTCGAGGGGGGGGTCAGGTGCCTTCTCGGTGAGGGGGGGGGGTGCACGGGCAGCAAATTTTCCTGAGGGGGGGTGCACTGGCAGAAAAATTTCGTGAGGGGGGGGGGGTGCGCGGGATCGCACGGGTAATACCAAATTTTTGCCTTAGAAAAACACAGAAATTCTTGTAAAATACAGAATATTTTGTGCAAACAAGCTGCTTGTTTGGTCAGAAACAACAAAATCTATGCAGGGACAGACACAAACGTCAAGAAAAATGCAAAAATTACGGTATTTTAAAAAAAAATTGAGATGAGATTGACCACCGTGAGGAGGGGTGCGATCCCGTGTTTTCTCGCGGAGGGGGGTGGGGGGGAGTCTAGTACCCGTGTCGAGGTAGGGGAGGGGGGTACACGGGTATCTGCCCGTGCACGGGCAGGATTTTCGGCTGAGGGGGGGGGTGGACCCCCCCCCCCCACCCCCCGCACTTTCGCTACTGGACACCCCCCTCGAAAATTTGATTTCGCCTTCGGTACTGAGGCAAAACACGAGACGTGATGTCGTCGGTGGGAAAATGGGGTCGCCGAAACCAAGTCTGAAATTTTCACCCTCCTCCCATATGAGTGATTTCAAAGAATCAAAGTTGTGCTAAATCAATTAGGGAGTTCGAAGAACCACATTTGATGTGCAAGCACCTCCGGAATGACTCCCGTATGGCGGAACTTTGGAGATTTTGTTTTGGTGACCTCAATTACCCCTTTCCAAACCATTACCATACCTCTTCTAGTGCTACACATACCGGCTTGAAATTCGATCAATTCTGATGGTGTGTCGCGACGGCAGGACACGAAACGGCAACCAGACAACGTAACGCTTGCATACGGAGCAGCTCGGACGCTCAAATTTAGATTGCGAGGCGAATCGTCACCTTATCTGCATCGGAAATGGTAAGCCAACCTTTGGGACGCTCAAAAACTTCATCGCAGATGTTGTTGAAGCCTGAAATCAGTCGGTAAAACGGTCCAAAATCGACCGCTAAAGGTTTTACGAGGTAATATCAAAGAAAATTTTTGTTGAACTTTCAAAAAATTGTGCCAAAATTGAGGTTTTCAGAGCATATTAGAGGAAAATTTTTGGAATTTAAAAAAAAATCGGCATTTTTGTTTTTTTAATCACTTTAAAAAAAACAAATTTTGATTTTTGTTTAACAACCCTAATTCGGACTCCCTAAAAAACTCTGAACAACTTTGATTTAAAAAAAAATTAAATTTTTTTAAAAGAAAA
Organism: Theristus sp. LFF4_11; assembly: GCA_030248135.1. Taxonomy (NCBI): domain Eukaryota; kingdom Metazoa; phylum Nematoda; class Chromadorea; order Monhysterida; family Xyalidae; genus Theristus; species Theristus sp. LFF4_11. The sequence goes on along the minus strand of JASANC010000161.1, from coordinate 33,930 downwards.
AAAATAGAATTTTTTTTTGACATCTCTAGCCATGCCCCCCTCCACAATTTTCCAGCTATCTAAATCAGTAGCGAAAGCGGGACCTCGGGTGAGGGGGGGTGTTTGCCTAATTTTAGAGGGGGGGGGTCAGCAGGTGCCTTCTCGGTGAGCGGGGGGGGCACGGGCAGCAAATTTTCCTGAGGGGGGGGGTGCACTGGCAAAAAAATTTCGTGAGGGGGGGCGCACGGGATCGCACGGGTAATACCAAATTTTTGCGTTAGAAAAACACAGAAATTCTTGTAAAATACAGAATATTTTGTGCAAACAAGCTGCTTGTTTGGTCAGAAACAACAAAATCTATGCCGCAGACCCAAACGTCAAGAAAAATGCAAAAATTACGGTATTTTTGGAAAAAATTGACATGAGATTGACCACCGTGAGGGGGGGGGTGCGATCCCGTGTTTTCTCGCGGACGGGGGTGGGGGGGAGTCTAGTACCCGTGTCGAGGTAAAGGGGGGGGTACACGGGTATCTGCCCGTGCACGGGCAGGATTTTCGGCTGAGGGGGGGGTGGACCCCCCACCCCCCGCACTTTCGCTACTGATCTAAATCTATCTACAGTCGAACTCACTAAAATGTGGAATCAGCTGATTGGTAGACCGAGCGGAGGCTGCTCACACTCCGCACCGTTCTTTTTTCGTGGATTTGGATTTCATTGAAACGTGTTTTTATGAATTTCCAGCACCCTTTTTGTGCTACAAAATAAACTCAAAGGTTAGAGACCGCGAAATTTAGAAAACTTTTATGCCACAGCTCAACTCAAAATGTATTTTTTGTTTAATGACGACGACGACGTCGTCGCTTAATTTTTGCGTGTGGACTGAAAAATAAAAGCCTGAAAGGAGTGCGCTGTGCATGGTTTGCTGCGTGCACCAAGTAAATGAACACAGCAGCTTACCAAAAACAACTTGAAAACGGTGAAAATGAAAAATGAAAGCAAAGTCGTCGTCGTGTCGTCGTCGTCCGCGAAGTCGGAACGCATTTTTTCAAATTTCGGACGCATGTCGATCGGTCAGCTAGGAATGAAACCCCCTTCAGCTGGCTACACAGCGTACTCATTTCAGGCTTTTGTCTTTCAGTTCACACGTAAAAATTAAGCGACGACGTCGTCGTCGTCGTCGTTAGTAAAAAATGCATTTTGAGCTGTTGAATAAAAAAAATTGAATTTCGCAGTTCTCCAACCCTTTGAGTTTATTTTTAGCTTGGAAAGGGTGCTGGAAATTCACACTCATTCAAAAGAAACACGATTCAATAGAATCCCAGATCCACGAAAAAAGAAGGGTGCGGAGTGTGAGCAGCCTCCCCTCGGCCGACCAATCAGCTGATTCCACATTTTATTGAGTTCGACTGTATCTGGAAAATTTGCTCCAGCTTAGGGTCTTAGGGATCGAATTTTTTTTACTTTAAAAAAAATTCTTTTTTAATTGGGATTTTTTCAAATAATTAACTAAAAAACGAATTTTGACCATCAAAATTGTACTTTTATCTGAAAATGCGTTTAAGACACTTTCCACAGAAAGTGTCATTATAATTTTTTGCCCAGAGTTTCGTGTGGACTTTGTTTTTGGCAGAATTTTTTTGACAATTTCTACTTTCAGGTCAAAGATCGACGAGCAAAATCCAGACATCCATATCTGAAGTATTCAAGAAATTACTATGGAACATAGAAAAGTTATTTGGAACGAGAACACGGCCTGGTTTGGATCCACATCAGGAGTCGAGATTGGGGTGCATCTCCCCCAACCAGATCGACAGCCTCCCCCCCCCCCCCGAACTGGATAAATACTCCCCAAATTTTGGCTAAAATACCCCCTCTCAAATTCGATTCTCCCAACCCCCCCCCCCCCCCCATCAAATTTCGCCACGTCACTACTGTGGAACGCCAAGGTCGCCTGCTTGATACGCCGCTAGACGTCATCTGTACAGTACGTACAACTGTACGCCATCGATTATTGTGACATCTGCCGCTTCATTGGCGGTCCAGTTTGCAGTCAGCAGTTCGCACTTCGCCGGCGCGAGCCGTCCCGCCCGCCTAGCTGCGTGTGCCAACGCGTCGAGGCCTCGTGCAGTGAGCATGTAGTCTGCGCGCATATGACCACGTCATCAGCGTACTCCAGTGATCTGAAGGCCACCGTTTGTGGCCCCTCCGTGCCGCTGCAGCCCATGGTGACGCTATAAGCTTCATTCTAAAAGTTGTTCAAGCCTAAAATCAATCGGTAAAACGGTCCAAAATGCCGATTTTGGACTTGCTAGCGGTTTTACAAGGAAATGTTTAAAAAAATTTTGTTGAACTTTCCGAAAATTGTGCAAAAAACGTTTTCAGAACATATTAGAGAACTTTTTTAGAATTTAAAAATCGGCATTTTTAATTTAACTTTGATTTTTGTTCAACAACCCCGCCACATATACATTTACCCAGTGTTTCGTTTTTTATTTTTTCCTCCCAACCCCCGAAAGTTTTAAAGGTCACCTGGACCTGACCGACAAGTGGTTTTCAGTAACGCTGCTGTCCAAACATCCTCACGAAATTTTTGTCTGAGCTTTTTATTGTGCCCCAAACGCAAATTTTATCCCATTGTCTTTCATTGGCTTTTTGTTAGTTTTCACGCTCACGTAATAATAAAAAATAATCAAAACAGTTCGATTCCCACAAGCGAAATGTAGCCATTTTACATCGCTCATCCTGTTTGCAGTTTATTTTGAATTATTTTGTATGATATGAAATAAACATATTCAACTACATTTCATGGAAATAACTAATAAATAAAACATGATGTATCAAAAGAGACTTTCAAAACGAAAACTCATGACGAAGCTAAACAAAAATGGAATGTTGTATTAACTTTTTGTCGGTTCCAACAGTTAATAATAGCGCGTATTTCAAAGCTTTCTGACGTGACGAGACCGCCAAAATATGATGGTCACAAATATAAATTTATGAACTGGTTAGCATCGTAATTGTAGCGCTTATGTAATAATGTGCAGGGTGTCTGAAAAAAACTACATTGGGGAAAATCAACAGAGTCTGGCATTCTGAACGTTTGTTGTTTGCCAAGGTTGAAAAATCGGACTATGCCTGTTCTTTCATGGTCTAAAACCTAACAAGAAGTCTCGAGAATCACCAAGCAAATTTAGGTTTCTTTAACTTCTGACTATTTTTTGTTTCTCTCTTATATGCAAGTCACAATCCAATCCATGGCAAACATTTTTCAAACAACACTTTAGATTTCAGACCCCAATGTTCAACCATATATGTATATGAGCTTGTAAAGTTCCCCATTACGATCTTTTAAACACCCTGTGACGGAAAATATTTTACACTCAAAGAATTCCAGCTTATCGCACTTTGATTGCACAAAATAAAATTTAAAAAGTACAAACAAATGCTTCCTCATAACAGCATCACAGTGATTGATCATCGTGAAAAATATCAACAAAAATACAGTTGGTTAAAAAAACAATAAATGCTTTGGGACGCATGCACACAACACATAGAGTGGATAAACTGTTACTGTAAAATACATAAAATGTTACTAACATATAACATGTAAATAAGTTGAAAGCTGTCTGATCTTAGAAATGGTGACACTGAGCATAAGCTGCCAAATGGTGCATTGTGCACTCAATAAGTAATGTTCTCAAATCACAAAAAAGTATAAAATGCAGCATCATACAATCTAGCAACGGTGGTTTCAATAGTTCAAAAACAATTATTGTTTGAAAACCAATGCGCAAACTGTATGAGATGGGATTGTCTAACATTGCACACGCACACCACAAACAACACAGCACACATAATAAATATAAACACCACAAAAAAGAAATAATATAGAAATTTTCACAACAATTCTTTTTACAACTTTTAGAAAAACATACAAATTAAAGAAGCACGTTTGAATTATTAGATCATTATGTAATCACTTTGCTCATTACGAGCACACAGCAGCTCGTCACTGTGATGCGCTACATCTTTTAACAAACAACTCAAAATTAGAAGGTATGCTGGAGAATGGGAGAATGTCAGAGGCTGCGAGTTTTTTGGTTTATGAAACGTTGGTTTGATAAAATTCGTGAACATTTTTGTTGAATGCACAAAATTGCGAAGAACATAACAATATCAACGACAACGCCTAGGTTTTTTTTCAAAATTGCCAGGGTGCAATTTGCATCTGTCCGACAAAAAAGGATGTAAATTGAAAAAAAATTGATGCAAAATTTTAAAACGCTAGAAAAGGTCAAAATTCATTCAGAATGCCATTTTTATACCGTTTTTAAAGGTAGATTTACTAGATTTTACGCTTTTCGTCATCTTTATACTAAAAAATGTAAACTTTTTTGACACATTAAACAAAACTTTGGACACTTCACAGACCATCGGCATCCGAACAAGTGAGAAATTCAGTAAATATTTACACTTGCGATGATTCTTTATGCGCTGCATTCCGTGGAATTATGGGTTAGTTAATGCCTCATAATTACGACACACTGAAAGTCAGATTTGAATGTCCAAAAATTGGCAGAAGGGTTGATAGAAATCTTCAATTATTATCACAGCAATTATTATTATCACTTCAGACATTTAGAACATGTTCTTCGATGTATGTATGTAGTTTGCATTATCTTGGCTGATCAGATAAACATACTCTAAAGCTAGTGAGACTATAAAATGGCCACCAGGGCGAACTTCGCGAATCGAAGAAAAATTTTTAATGTTGCACTGTGAAATGCAGTTTTTGATAAACAATTTGTGAAGTTTTTTGCCTTTTGACTGAAAAATATAAGTTGCATTTTGCATCTGTTTTAAAAAATCGAATCCAAAGGGCCACAAAGGATGTAAATTGCACCCATTGTACGCAAAAAAACCTAGATCAGCGCCGAAATATTTCACTGGGCTACCCTTCTGTCACTACAATGCTGAACAAAAAGACTGAAAACCTGGAATGAAAACGCACAATGAACAGTAAATCATAGAAACTTCAGACAGGTGTGAAACCAGCGGATGGCGCGGAGCCGTTGGACACAGGCGGTTGGTGTGGCGACTGACCCCAGATGTTGAAAACGTCGCTGAAACACATCCACACACATACGAATGGCGTTTAGCACGTTTTTTTTGTGAGTCAAATCAAAAACCAAAACGTGTGCATTCAATAACAACGTGCGTTTCAGTGTGTTCTGTGACTGACCGACAATGTTGAGCGAGGGCTTCATTCGGATGGAATTCACGATGATGGCCGCTGGGAGGCGGGTAAGCGGCGCTCGGTGCACCGTGCGTGACCACCCGTGGGTAAGCATCTGCGTCCTCGTATTCACCTCGAGTACGCACCTGCAGTGGACAGCAGAGTACAAATACTGTTTCATTTGAATAAAGTCGTCATTATATTTCTGGGCTTTTCAGGGTTCTATTTCCGAAAAAGGGTATTCTTTCCTTGTATTGCAGTGAGATGTTTTATCAAGAATAAAAATTTTAGCGTGTTGAATGAAAAGTAAAAAGCTGTTTTTTTCAAAAATATAAAAAGCCGTTTTTTGACACTGCTAATCCAAAATTAGTTGTTTGTACAAACTGCGGTGGTCGATCAACGCACCGGGACGTAGTTCTGCGGCACGGTCAACGTCGTGGTAGCAGTGAGCACTTGCTGTGGCGCAGGCTCTGCGATCAGACTGGCCAGTGTTCTGCTGCCACAATCGGCCACCTTCGGCAGTTCACACTTGGCTGCGGCGGCATCGGCCAGCTGCTGGTTGGCGTGCGTTGTGCTGTCGGGAGAGCTGCCTCCGGCCGGCGCACCCTTGGCGAACAAGCCATGTGCCCCGGCGGCCGTCAGAAAGTCATGCTGTGCCGCCAACGACGCATCCATGTTTGAACCACTCTGTCGTTACAACTGACGTCTATCAGCATTTTACGGTAAACTTGTGAACAATGAATAATTTGACGACATCGCTAATGACAATCAAACCTTGGACAGTAGATTCGCTCTGTACGCCGCTAATTTCTTCAAGTATTCTTTCTTCTCAGTTTCAGTCTTTTGTTTATATGCCTGAAAGTGTTTCCAATGGCTGTCTAAATTTGGTAAATGCTGAGCAACAAATCAGACAACACTTGTTTACACATTTCAAAAAGTAAAAAAATAATTACAGAGTTGCTAATAAGTTTACATTTTTTGAATCTGTATCCAAATTGTCCCACATCGAGGCGACAATTTTCGACACTTCACCGAAGCTGGCGTTCGGATTCTGACCCTTGATCGCAGCTTGCGTGTCGCGAAAGAATAGTGCATATGCGGACACTGGTTTCGTCGGCTCGTTCGGGTCCTTTTTCGGTTTGCGTTTCTTTGGTTGTTTGCCAGCGCCACCTGGTGTACTATTGCGTTTTGCGGCGCCTGTTGTACCGGGGTTATTGGATGAGCTGTTGTTATTGACGGTGGCGTTGTTACAGTTGGCGTTGCTGGCGGTGACAGTGGCGGGCTTGCGTGCCACTGGCACTCCGTTGGCATCCAGCATGCAACTGGCCGCCTGCTGCTCAAACGCACCGGCACCGAGGCCAGCGCCGACAGCTCCATTGCCGCACGGAGGTGACCTCTTATACGGGTGATGCCAGTTGAACTGAAAAACAACAGCAGGTTACCGTAAAACTGACATAACACTCCTCTTCATAAGCAGCAATACTAAAGCGGCATTCATGGAGCATTATTTAGTGACCCCGTAGCTATGTTATAACATGGCTATGCGACACTAAATACTGCTTCATGAACTGCCCCTTAAGCTGATCACAAATATTATAGCGTATGAACAACGGCAATAATGGGTGTTCACCGGATCGTCCGATTCTTCGCTGCCAGTCGACGTGTGACTTGACGCTGTGGGGGAATTGTGATGATGTTGCACGGACATGTAGGTGTGATGCTGTTGATGGTACATCATGTGCTGCGGTGCGTGCTGCAAGTACGCCTGTTGCTGCATGCTCGTCGGGTGCATGCTCGCATTGTGAGTCGCTGGCTGCGTCCACAGCGACGGCTCCAACGAGTTGATGTCCAAGTAGTCACTCGTCTGACCGGCACCGTTGTACGCATAGCACGCCAGATCCGACGGCTGGTAGAACTGCTGCGGCTGATGCATCTGTTGCTGCTGTTGATGTTGTTGATGATGTGCTGTTGGTTGGTCGTAGTTGAATGCAACTATGTTATGATTGGTGTTATTATTGTTGTTGTCGTTACGAATGTTGTTGTTGTTGTTGTTGTTGTTGGACGGTTGATGCGCGTACTGCAGTGCACCGCTATCGAAGCCACCCTGAGGCATGATAGGCGTTGCTTCCTGCAGCTATTACAGATTATCTGATGATGACGCAGACACACCAGGCTCATCTAGCTACTAGCTAGATCATCTAGCTACGTCAGCCGTATAATCGCTGTCCGCTGTTTTCATTGTCGTAATAAGATGACTCGCTTTTTACGATGCCTCATAAAAATTACAAACCAAGGCCGATTGATGAATTCTGGAAGTAATGCAATGCTGAATTAGATTTCACAAACATGCCTTTGATTACGCAAGTTTACGTCTGGTTTGTGGTCTTAAAACTATTGGTGGTTGGAGCTGTTGAATGAATCACTATTTTTCTACGTAGTACTCAACAAAATAGGTAACTACAGGGTGGTCGAGAATTATGGACACATTTTCCTTTGCTGACAATTTAATTATTTTATTTAATTTAACTAAATTCACGACAAAGGACCGCAATATTTAATTTGCTGGTAAGAATACAAGTTCAGTCTCAGCGTCACCAAAAAAATATTATCAAAGTTGTGTTTTTAAAATGCAAAAATAGCAAAAGTTAGCAAATCCAGTTCTTTTAACATTGCCAGACGTAATGAATACCACCATTTCAAACAAAATCAATCGTTTAGCATAACAACGATATCTTCGTACGTACATGGATACAGAATCGATTAAACTGGTTTGGTTTTGTAAACCTGCAATTTTAGAGTGTCCAAAGAAATACATTCAATGCAATAATGCTCACCATGTGAATTCTATCTATCGCGCAATGGGACAGAATCACAAAGAACTTGTTAAATTATTCGGAACAAAGAATAATGAATTGAAAAAAACATCATCACACAACCTTGTTTAGTAGTCACGTGTGGAGAACACCGTTTTTGTAAAACACCGCGCCACAAGAACACAAAACCTTTATGCCAAAAAAAGTTTAAAAAAATGAAGGTGATTTGGAAGTCTGGAATAAACGTGAAAACGTAAACAAACAATGGCATGAAAGTTCTGTGCATTCTGACTTCCCTACGCAGAAGAGGGAAAAGTAAAAAAGTCAATTTAACAGATGACCCTGAATGATAAAACAAATATTACAGGCAGCATTAACAAATTCTGCGGCGTCTTACCCTTACCATTACCATAAGCACTGATTCTAATACTACTAACCTAAAACTAGCTAATACGAATGAAAATGTTCCCATGTTACCAGAATCACCAGAAGCAATGGCACTAAAAGAACAAATCTTGAAGAGAACCCAAAATTAAGTAAAATGCATGCCTGCAGAGACTATTTGCGTGTTATTCGTCATGAACACATGCTCGACGACTTGAAATAACTCAAACTAACTCCACTCGAAATATTAAGCTAAGACTGAAGCGCATTTTAGCTGTGGAATGGCAAGCAATAGGCAATGCTTTATGTCGCACATCGTTAGCTTGAGGAACAAGGAAAAGAGCTAGTTGCAATGCAAAGACATGCTGTGGTGTGGGCTAGCTGCGCTCGAACAGTGAAGCACATGCATAAATATTGACTGAAATGGACATAATCGAAAGTATGGAGGTACACTGCACAGAAGCATTTAGCTGCTGCTCACTGACTGCCTACAGCGAAAAGCAGTGCCAGTTGGTAGGACAGTGCTGTCACTCGGCCTCACCACGATGACTCAGTGAAACAAGCAAACGCCAAAATGCCAACACGCACGTTACACCTTCAAAACTGCAAAGAAAAGCAAAGCATTCCAATTTAAAGACAGTGGCTGTTTGTTTGATGATGCCGGAACATAGCGCGCAATTGGACACTGCGTTAAATATTCAATCAAAGTTATGTGCACTCAGCGCAGCGTGTTCTCGCGTGTAACGCACGTGACTCTGCGAACAAGCACAAACGCAGTAATCAAATTTTAATCAGCCTCCAAAATACATGATTTATTTGACGCTCAAACGGCAACTGTTACAAAGGAAAGCAAGCTATAGGCTGATAGATAGTCTTGAGAAAAGCACAAGCAAATGTTATACAAAAGCGAACTGAGCATAACAAAGTAAAAGTAACTCGAAATGAAATGGGTATTCTGCGACTAACTATTAGACAGTGCTTACATGCATGTATTTGCAACATTCCTTATTACTTTCAGAGGCAGTGTCATGTTGCCGTTGCCTGCGTCGACTACTTGACCGCTTTTTTGCACTATACAGGGAGGCCATTTTTTAAAAACTATGCGCTACTGTGTTGAACTGCACTACCCCAACAAGATCACTTTCAACTGAAACAAAACATCCAGTTTTTGCGCGCTTGGGTCACGCAAAAAAAGTAATGGCATGCTGAATTGAACCTGAACTGAAAATGAAAATGACGTCACTGAAAACTAAATCGCGTGATTGCGACGCACAGAAACTTTGAAAAGTTGAATCCACACAGAAAAAACGATGCTGTTGCGTTGTGGGGTTGGGTGGGGTCGTCTTCAGTTTGTTTACGTGGGTGCCACGTGCCACAAAACATGCAGATCTGCGTCACGGTCTTTTTTGCAGCCACCGAAAAACAAGCAGACACACATGCAGATCGATAAAACTTTTAAACCATACAGCTAAGTAAAATAATATTCAATTCAACATGGCATACTCAAGTTACAAAGCTGCAAAATTGTGCTGAATGATTATTTTGTCAACATACGAAACCAACGGAAGGCCAAATTCGATCAGGTTACAGACGAAAATAAACTCCATGTGCTAAAGTACGCGTTTTGTTTTGTTATGGGCTGAAATTTGAAACATTTTATATGACAGCATGTGAAGGGAGTTACTGTAAACTTCCGGACAAAGTACAGAAAAGCAAATTTGAAAAATACCAATTTATAATAATTGTATTGGCTGTGCTCGAGCAGACAGCGGTATGGCAATATGCAAGTACAGGGTGTTCAATAAAAAACTACAATAAAAAATCCGTTCGTACTCAAGCAGTTGAATCCAGCGTACCATTAGAATTTGAGATATGGGACTTACACGAAGAAAAATATGTAGATGTAGATGCAGATTCAGATGTTGACGTTCGTGCCGATGCAGATGTAGCACGTGCAGTTACTGGTGCAGATGCACAAACCCGTGCAGGAATTTTTTCGTTTGAAACTAACAGTTTTTTTGCTTAGAAAAATTAATCTGAATATGCATCGATATTTACACGAATTTGTACATCTGCATCTGAATCTGCATTGTTTTTCTGCGAGTTAGTTTAAAAATGCTTTCCAATGATTTTGTTAAAAATTCGCATTTCCTGAAATTCGAAGACATGGCAAAATTTTAGGTAGGTTTAGAATCTTTGAAATATGAACATTGAACAACCCACAAAAAGCACTTCTCAAGCAATGTTTAAAAGTTCAAATTAAACAATTGAAACAAACTTGCTGGTTGTCGTTTTTCTTGAGACCCCCTGAATAACAGTGTATTTCATTACTGTTTCATGGAATTTATTAGTATCTGTTTGTTCACTGCAGCTAGTTGTTTGAAGTTAGCTTCGACATTGTTGTTTGTTTTAACGCTGAACTAATACAAACAAAACGGGAAAGTTCCACATGTTTGTAGTTTGTGCAAGAAGAAATGACACATAGAAAAATGACAATAAATGAGGATTATAGAGCAACAAATTGCGAACAATACATTGTAATTTGTAAAGCCTGTATACAGCAAACATATAAGAGAAAGAGATATGACATGACGTTACACTTGGAATGATTAGCAGCTGCCATTGCGACTTTTAGGTATCATAACATTCTGAAAAACAAAACAAAAACACGTGTGTATATTTTTTCTCTCATTTATTTAGACCAATTGGAACATCTAGAAGTCAAGTAAGTTAAAGTTTGAAAAACAAAACAACATACACCGACAAAAACAACAAAGCAGACCACAACAACAGAACCGATTACATTTTTAAAACATTGCAAAAAATTGTCACCAGACGGGCGACGGGCTCGTGGTAACTTAAACTGACAATGACAACACAAATGCAACCCCGACTGCAAAGATGTAACGCACACTTTCGAGTCTATGAAACATCTGAGTCGCTAAAAGACTTATGTCGAAGATAAAGTAACGAATGTGTTGAGGAGCTAATATTGATAATAAATTTATTCAGGTGAAATCAAGATTTGTGCAGAGCGCTGCGCGCGTGATTTACAAATGCGCACAACAACAACAACACCAACAACAACAACAAGGAGAGAAAGTGAAATGAGTGTTGCGCGCGCATGCGTGTGCGTGCAGTGTGTTACAAGATGCACAGGGGTTGATGACCGAGCAGAACGCTGAGGTCGTGCCAGCAGCCGACTGCCCCGGTGGCCCCGATCGAACCTGCACAAAACAATACACACCCCGCACAACAACAACAACACACCGTCAGCTGGAAATTGTCGTTCCACTTTCGTGAATATGCATTTCAGCTTGCGCCACTGCAACGCACATATCTGCGTGCGATCGTTTTTCGGCAGCAGTGTTTGGGTCAGATTTTACTTTCGGTGTGCTACGTCGAATGTGACACAGCGGATGACACGGTTGACATTGACAGCCTCAACATGGAAAAAATGAAATGAAATACATTTCAATAAATATTATTAAATGCACTTTGTAACACAATTCCATATCACGTTCTGCTAAAAAACGAACGTTTGAAAATTGATTTCTACAAGCAGTGACGTTCAGTGATGTGCACTTTGAATCAGTTTCCAGCAAAAACAATCAGTTCCATAGCGGTTGTCCATTGCTCACTTGTTCATGGACACTGTACGGCTATCAAGCTCTCGTGTTTTCAATGCTATTTTTCAAAAAGGTACACGAGTTAAAAGATACCACCATTTGGACCATGAAAGTTAGTTAATGCGAGCGCATAATGATAAACGAGCTTCATGGGCAGCCAGCTCAGTTGGCAAGCAAAAAAGTACAAGCTTGGAAGTTGTATGCGATGCGATCAAGCTGACGGACACATAAGATCAATGGACACTCTTCGGTGTGTTTGTTCAAACAGTGACATTTATCACGTTAGTAAGTCTGTCTTAAAAGCATCACTAATAGTACGAAACAACCAAAGAGCTGCAAACCATGAGAAAACCCGAAACATACAATTTCATAATTTAAAACGCCTATTATAAAGGCAAAAACGAAATATCTAAATAAAATAAAAGGCCTCAGCACAGTGATGTAATGAATAAAATATACGGCTGCGAATAATAATGAGCTTGCGATATTATGCATTAGATTTTGGGACTATATATTTTGAAAATTTTACTGAATGATTCAGAATCAGTCAGATTTCCTGCAGCTAGCAGCGCACTCACTAACTGACGCAGACTCACGCACCATGTAGCTTAAAAATATTGCAGAATTTCAGTGAAATTTGTTTCGCCAGAATAAGTTGTACACATGTACTGGCTTGCCGCCGTTTGACAAAGCTGCAAGCTGCACTGCACTCACGCATATTATTCAAAAAGGCCATACAGTTGTACGAAAAAGGAGCTAATAATATGGGGCGGTAAAAATTGTCATGGGCCAAAAATAACAAGCAATGAATAAGAAATGAAGAGAAAAAGCTATTGGAAAGAAGCGCAGGACAACAGAATCTCGCGTTTATGGCGTTTGCAATCTGAAGCCGTGCACACACGGTTGCGTTGCGCATCTCTGGTTTAGGGCACGGTCACAACTAACAACGGTGATTTTTTGAGTCCGAGGGTCAGTGGCGTCAAACATCTGTTGTTCCAAGTGACTGCGCACTGAAATTGTATTCTTGCCGATTTATACTTGATTTGATGACGATACAAACAACATCATTATAAGCTCGTCATGATCACTGTGTGTCTTCGTTTATGGAAATTACGGGTTGCGTTTTTTGCACTCATATGGAGACTTTGAAAAGAAATGAAATGAGAGACGCAGCCGCTTTCGATGCACAGCGAAACTAGGCAATGAAGAACACTCGGCTCACTCTGCTGACTGTGCTGCTACTTCTGGCTGCCTTTTCCGCATTTTGCATTGCAGAGAATTTTCATGCGCTCCGTTGCTCAGGGACGAATATGCAGAATACGCTTTTTGCAGCTCACACAAAAATTGGGTTTCAACTTTTTTTGTTGCAGCTGGAAAATTACATGTCTATTAACTTTTTAAATGGAACTTCCAATTTGGTTAAAAAAACATTGCGCGCCAAATGCATGTTATTGAAGAAAATCGATTTTTGCCAGAGCATAGTTTGAAAAAGTATTGCACAGTGTCAGCTCCGAATAGATGAGAATTTGATTCTCAAGGCCAACTTATCAAAGCACAATCTGTTAAATCGGACAGCAGCCAACAGCAAACATTGATTGATAGAACAACTCGAACTTTGTGAAAACATGGTCATGGTTTGAATGCAATCATAAATGATGGGTGTCATGGACAGAACAAAACGGGCATGTATCGATCGTGGGAATGAGAAATGAACAACAACAACTGAAAATCTATAACACAGCGGCACACGGTACACGTGGTGCACCTCAAATATTCTGAGTCAAAGAAACACAAAACAAAACAAAACATTTTGTCGGTAGTATGATGGATGAAGCTGATAAGTCGCGAGTGACGCAAGAAACAAGCGAACAGCAACAGTTTTGTTGCTAACTGCACTGCACCCTGCACCAGGCCACAGTCAAACCACCGCAACGACAAAAACAAACATTAATCAAAATGTCGGGGAATCAAAACACCCAACCCAACATTCGTTTCCCATCACACTCGGACAACCGCATGCGACAAAAAAACAGAACACAGCAGCAGCGAGCTTTTCGCCAGCTTGTGTGCTATTTTAGTTTCGCTTGTTTTTGCGTGAAATCCAAAGCGAGAAACTGCTTGCATTCTACAGACTGGAGCAGATTGGTTTTGGTGGTGAAAATGGTGCAGTGTGTCGTCTCGTCACTGCGGCAAGTTCACAACGCACAAGCGCACGCAAACAGGGGGCGCGGTGTTGTCTTTCAACAAAGAAAACACACACATGTGCACATGGTGCCACAAAAATGAAAAACACAACCCGTGCGCAATAATAATAATAATAAAGAAAAAAAACCGCCACAACGAATGCATACATGCTCATGGCAGAGTTGTTCTTGTCAGCAGAATGCAACAAACAGCAGCAGCAGGTGCAGTAAAAGCGCAAAACACGAACAGAATTGCGCAAGTCGGGCTACTTGGCGACCTTCTCACCTCCTAAGCTTCCTCCGACTAGTTTTGCACTTTTGAAAACAGAAAACGTGTCTTCGGCAGCGAACATTCAAACTCAGCTTACCTCGCCAAGTTTCCAACAGGGAAGAATCCACCCAACTACGTATGTTTTTTGTCGTTTTGACTTGTCTTCGATAAGACGGAGCTCCATGTACAGAATTCGACACGGACAATTCACAGATACACTGAAAACTGAGTCGGAGCAATTGTGGGCATTCTACCCTCTCTTATATTTTCAGCCACAAACAACCGCAAACTATGACCACTTTTATTTGCATTCAGCTACCACGAAAAAATGCAACCATAAAATGAGACTGGACCACTGGAATACAATTACGGTGGCAAACACACACATTTACACAGAAAATGGTTTGCTAAATTATAAACATTGAAAACAAACATGGTGGGTGTGTACCACTGGACAATACAGTATTAAAAAAACTAATAAAAATTGAAATGAAGAATAGAAAATGAATAAACATGGCAACGCATCAGATTCATAATTGCAAAAGAAACGCTGCACAAACAAATTAATAAAGCAATGACAAAATGAAAAATCTAAAAATGGGGATATCACAAACGAAACTCGTAAAACTAAAAATGAAAAAAATTACATGGGCTTGCTGAGTCATGTGATGAGTTTATCACAGTTCTGTCCAAAAATGTGAAGTGTCAAACTAAGACCAGAAGAAAAATATGACCGATGAGAACGAAAAAAGAAAACTGAAAAGAAGAAAAAGAGCAGTGGCTGTGGGTTAAGGTTTGCTGTGCCAGAGATCGAACAACGTGCGCGTGATCGCCTCGGTCACGGCGTACGGGTCGCAGTTGGACGAGGGACGACGGTCTTCGAAGTAGCCCTGCAATGCGAGCACACACAAACGGCAGCGTGCGTGGTGCACAAAATACTGTCGGCAAAAGGACTCGCTCTCGAGCCTGTTTCGGTGATGTGGTCTGATGTTTGGGAAACTGCTCAAAAAATGATTGCCATTGATTGTGTGACAATTTCATTTCAAAATGAAAACGCATGGAAGCCCAAAAACGGTTTGAAATCCAACGTTCAAAATCGTTCTTTTCAGACGCAATACACCGACGTTCAATGTGGTTTGGCGAGTCTTTTCAGTTTTATTTGCACTTTCGAATCTGACTAAAGTGTCACAGTGGCAGGTTACTTATTTCGTTCATAAATTAGATAGAAAGTTAGAAAATTAGACAAAAAGTTACATCTGAAAGCACAAAAGAAAAACGTAAACAGTTTTTTACCACTTCTTTGTCATTTGAAACAATTCTAACCTTTGCGGACCCCAAAACTGGTTAAAACAAATAGAACAATTCAACACTGTTTTCAGCAGTTTTTGCAGTATAAATGCAGAACGCTTTTTGGATTAGTAAGACCCCGAATACCTTTAAACCAAGAAACAAGCATGAATTTTTACTTGAAGTTAACACTGTATTCAAACAAAACTTTAACACAACCAATGGCAAACATGTCTTAAGCTGCGTTCCAAATTTCATGCCAAAATATGGAACAGACGTCCAGAACGAGCCTTTTTGCTCACTGTAGCTTTTTAGACACCTGTACTTTGAGAGCAATTCAAAACATTGCATTTTTCAACGCGTAAATCGAAAAGTATGAGCGTGCAGTACGCAACGAAACTGGTTTATTAAGAGCAGTGCACCTTCTGATCGATGGCCACCTGACGCGGGATACGCACGGAGGCCCCGCGGTTGGCGACGCCGCACGAGAATTGATCGATAGTCGACGTCTCATGGAGACCGGTGAGTCGGCGAGCATTGTCCTTGCCGCGTTTCGGGTCGTAGTACTCGATGTGACGTGCGTGCTCGCGCTGCAGACGCTCCATGGCTGCGTTGATGTGTCTGCAACGTGAACGTCACAGCTACGCATGGCACGCTAAAGAAACCGGGTATTTTCATGAAAGGAAACCGATGAAAAGAAACCAGTTTTTTAACCGGTTTCTTTTCACGCCAAAAATAAAAAACCGGTTTTTTACCACAGAAAATTTGAATTTTCAGTCGTCGAGACAAATCTAAATTTTTAGTCGTCGAATCCAGCACTCAAATTGTTTTTTTTGAGTTCTGATGCCTGTTGGTGACTAGAACACCGTTGATTATTGTTCACAAAACCGACAAGAACAGGTTTTAGCCAGGTTTTCTTGCTCAATTGTGTGTTTGGCAAAATACAGAGAAACATTCTGAAGCTGGAAAACAATTTTCGAGATAAAAGTCCTGTTTTAAAACAGTTTTAAAACCGTGAAAAGAAACCGGTTTTTTCCATCCCTAGTGACAGCGAACTGACTGCTCTGCCTGCTTGGCAGCCGACCATCACCAACCAAACCTGCAGTCCACAGTCGAACTCTGAACTATAAGGAATCAGCGTCGTCGTTGGTGATCACGTGATGCTTGCTTTCTCTGCAGAAATTGCTGTGGGGCGGAGTATGGGTTGCACAGAAATAATGCATGCAAGTGGCCACCAACCAATCAGCTGATTCCCAATAATTTAGAGTTCGACTGTAATCAACCAATTTGCATGATGCTTCTCTTCATTTTGGCGTGGCCAACATCATATGCGGAAGAGGGGTGGCCTCATCAGTGATGTGCCGGCTGCCCTTCTTTTCTAAAATCCGCTTCAGGTAAAACACGCTCGTTGTCGGACATTGATAAAACGGACCTAATTCAAATCCTAATCCTAAAGCCTAATTTTA
Organism: Theristus sp. LFF4_11; assembly: GCA_030248135.1. Taxonomy (NCBI): domain Eukaryota; kingdom Metazoa; phylum Nematoda; class Chromadorea; order Monhysterida; family Xyalidae; genus Theristus; species Theristus sp. LFF4_11. The sequence continues at coordinate 16,682 of JASANC010000161.1, read as the reverse complement.
AGTCAAACCTGATCCTAACCTAATCCTAACCTAAGCCAAGCCTTTTCAAGAAGGAAGATGTCAAAACAATTGCGTTTTGAACAAGTTTTTGTTGAGGCCGGAGCGTGTGCACGCGAGCTAGTGGATCATGAGCATGAGCATGCGGATGCGAGGTGCGCGTGCGTTTTAAAAATGAAGCGCCAGCTGATGTGCCCCTCATGAACCACTTGAGTCAACACACTTGTGTAATATCTAATTCGCAGAAAATACAATCATCAAACGGAATAAAGTGAATCAATCAGACTTGTTGAACTGCCCCTACTTTTAATTGAATTGATTAGGGTGGAGACGGAGTTTGGTTGCGTAGAATTTCTGCATGCACGTGAGCACCAACCAATCAGCTAGTTGGATATGTTATAGAGTTAGCGTACTTGATGCCACCATCACACCGCATCGAGAGCGTCGAGACATTCGTGTGGCAGCCAGCTCCGTTCCAATCGCCCGGCATCGGCTTCGGATCGAACGACACATGCACCCCGAAATCCTCGGCCACGCGCGCCAGCAAGAAGCGGGCGACCCACAATTGATCGCCCATTTGAATGCCTTCGCACGGACCAACTTGAAACTCCCACTGTCCGTGAAACAACAACGCTTTTTAGATTTACAACGTTTTTAGCAACACTTTTTTAGATTTACAACGTTTTTATAGATTGTTTCGATTCACGCCAACCGATACGTTTTGTACCTGAGCGGGCATGACCTCTGCGTTTTCACCACTGATGTCGATGTTGGCAGCAAGACAAGCGCGGTAGTGTGCCTCGACAATGTGACGCCCAAACACAACCGACGTGCCAACGCCGCAGTAGTACGGACCTGCACAACGAAACTCACTTGGAAAACGCTACGGGAAACCGGCTGTAGCGCCTGCAGGAAAACGAGTTCCGCGTTCTTATTTCTCTTTTTTGCTAAACTATTTTAAGTCACTTTTTCGACCTGAAAAAAGTCATGAGGAAAATCAACCAATTGTGCATGTCTGTCTGCAACATTGGAATGCCAATGTTGCGAAATACCACCGTTGTAATGCAGACAAATGCAGCTATACTTCAAATCAGACAGGCTGAAAATGAACGAGCAGACCCTGTGGAGCAGGAAAGCCGTTCTTTGGCCAGCCGAGCGGGTGCGCATCGCTTTCAGTGAACGTGTACTCCTGCTCCATGCCGAACCACGGTCGCTCGACACTGACTGTCTCCATGACCTTCTTGCACGAGTTACGTCCGTTCGTCGCTGCAACCGGTCAAAGCAGATGGTCAAGCATTACTCAGCTTAATTCACACATGATAGATATTCAATTGTTTTCTGATGAACTTTCAAACTTTTATGTTTCAACAATAAATGAGTTCCAAACGTGAAACGTGTGTTTTTGAACGTGATTTTGAACTGGCTCGGCACTGGATTTTCAGAGGAAGAGTAAACAGTTTTTTAATCAAATGACCAACTGGGGGAGTGGAGTGGGGTCACTTCATTCCAAATAACGTGCATGTCGGTGCGGAAAAAGGCTTAGTTTAGGGTTGTTAAACAAAAATCAAATTTTAAAAAAGGAAAAAACAAAAATAACAAAAACTATAATTAAATTCAAAATAATTTTTTATATGCTCTGAAAACCTTTAGCTTGGTTGGATAATTAGTGGCGTTTTGACATGAGGTATGATATCGGTTTGGAAAAAGGATAAATGAAGTCACCGAAACAAAATCTGGAAAGTTCCGTCACATGGGAGTCATTAGGGAAACGTTTGCACACCAAATGTGGTTCTTTCTGACTTCCTGATTGACTTGCCACATCCTTGGTGTTCCAGTTTGCTCCAGTTTTTCTGATTTTTTAAACAAAAATGACCATTTTTGTTTTTTAACAACCCTAGCTTAACTGCAATTTCATGTGTTTTTCGCAACTGAGTTACAAAAGAACTAAAGTGATGCTGCTACCGACCGAGCGGTTTGTTTTCGTGATCGAACGTCTCACAGAGCACGAGTTTGTTGTGTCCGCCACGAATCGGATCTTTGTACATGGCAGCCGGCACAAGAAACACGTCCGAGTTGCTGCCGGACGCCTGGCCAGTGCTGGAACCGTCGTAGTTCCACGTTGGCAATTCTGCAACACTGAACGGGTGGAGGGGAGGAGGAGACGGGCGCCTATTTTACAGAAGCTTAGTTGTCCAATGGTGCTAAACCACTGAGCCCCTGAATGAAATCATCATTTCACTTTGCAAACTTCATGTTAAGTGCAGACATTGCACATACAAATACAATTGAAAATTTCGCAATCAATCACATCACATCATGGAGAGGAGAGTAATGGTGCGCACCTCCGTCGGAAGCTGGCTGAGCTACTTGGGTGGGTATCTATCCCGGTAGGTGTTCCCTGGCTTATCATACCGGACAAACAAAACAAAACAAACAAATAAATAAAACATATCAAACACATCATACCGGACACGTCCTTTGGAACGCCGATGATGGTGCGTGTTTTTGCTCTGATTTTCTCGCCACTGCCGTCGATCCACAAATAGAGCGCCTGCGTTTTGTTGCCTTGGTCGAGCGTGTTGAAATAATGACGAAGCACCGAATGGGGGTCACACGATTCTTGGACGATGTTCATTTTGCTAGGTTAGAACTAAGACACTGCCGTTAGTGAAGAAGATGACGCTGTGGGCGCTGACTGAAACGAGTTATGTTGAAAAAAGAATAAACGGTCAGAATAAAAAAAACTCAACTGAACTTTACACTAAAACAAATAAAAAATAGCTAAGCTTCGTTAAAATAGTAGCTTAGGTTTTTAGCCGTTATTGGCTTTATCGTCGTGTTCGTGATCGTGACGTGGGGTCAGCAGTCAGCACTCAGCAGGACCATGGCGCTCAGTAGCGAAAGTGCGGGGGGGGTGGGGGGGTCCACCTAGGGTTAGGGAAAAAAAATCCGGATTTTTTTTTTAAATTAAAAAAAAATTAAAAAAAATTTTTTTTTTACAAGTTAGGTCTGTTCGAAGCGTCTCGTCGAGCTGAGTTCATCTAGACTATTTTCAGAACGATCCGGAAAACTATAAGAGCGAAAATCGTGTTTTATTGAAATTATGTCCATTTCATAGAGGGAAAGTTGCATTTTCAACAGTAAAACAGGACAATTTTCGACGTGTACTTGAATATTGAACCGTTCTTAGTTGTTCCTCTTTAGAAAATTACCAAAATTTGACTGTGTTCAAAAATTCCTGTTTGCTGTAGCTAAGTCGGCAACCCCTGTCGACCCGGTCGCCCCCCCCCCCCCAAGACACTTACTTTCAGGTTCAACCAGCTATGCTATCTGCCACATGGCGAGAGCCCACTCTTCAAATCATCGTATCGAAAACACGTACCATGATTTCGCGATCACGTTGCGGGCAACTGACAGACGCAAGTTTAACACGTTAGTTTAGCTCAGCACGCAAGTTTTAACATGTGGCCATGTTATCGGGTATCTGAAAAACGGTCGTGTGATGTGGTATTAACCAACATCTCCGCTCCAATTGTTTAACAATATATCGCACAACTCCATTGTAGACCTATAACATACGCCAATCAACAAAATATCATGTTCATCTCATGGCCTACCGACTGAAAAAACATGTTCTAAGTTGCAAGAAAACGATTTCTGAAACGATATTTCAATTCAGTTAAGTCATTTCAACGCTAAAAATTGACTCTAGAAGTCATCCAAATCGAAAAACATGGAGTACGTCGGTCAAAATGACCAAATAATGACATGTACCTAAGCACACAAAGAAGTTGGGAAGAAAATTTGGTTTGAACTTTCAAAAAATTATGCCATAAATCGAATTTTCAGAGGAAAGTAGAAGAAAAATTTTTCAATTTTTTTTTAAGTTTGAAAAAAAATCCAAATTTAAAAAAAAACGAAAAAAAAAATTAAAAAAAAAATTTTTTTTTCAAAGCCCCTAACCCTAGGTCCACCCCCCCCCCTCAGCCGAAAATCCTGCCCGTGCACGGGCAGATACTCGTGTACCCCCCCTCCCCCCTTTACCTCGACACGGGTACTAGACTCCCCCCACCCCCCTCCGCGAGAAAACACGGGATCGCACCCCCCCTCACGGTGGTCAATCTCCTCATCTCAATTTTTTCCAAAAATACCGTAATTTTTGCATTTTTCTTGACGTTTGTGTCTGTCCCTGCATAGATTTTGTTGTTTCTGACCAAACAAGCAGCTTGTTTGCACAAAATATTCTGTATTTTACAAGAATTTCTGTGTTTTTCTAAGGCAAAAATTTGGTATTACCCGTGCGATCCCGTGCACCCCCCCTCACGAAATTTTTCTGCCAGTGCACCCCCCCCCCCCTCAGGAAAATTTGCTGCCCGTGCACCCCCCCCTGACCGAGAAGGCACCTGACCCCCCTCTAAAATTAGGCAAACACCCCCCCCCTCACCCGAGGTCCCGCTTTCGCTACTGATGGCGCTTCTTTTTTAAAACGCACGCGCACGCGCACGGGCATAGGCATGCTCATGCTGATGATCCACTAGCGCGCCTGCACACGCTCCGGCCTCAATGAAAAATTGTTCAAAACGCAATTGTTCTTACATCTTCCTTTCAAAAAAGGCTTGGCTTAGGTTAGGATTGGGTTAGGATCACGTTAGGCTTAGGATTAGGCTTTGGGATTAGGATTAGAATTAGGTCCGTTTAAACAATGTCCGACAACGAGCGTGTCGGTTTTTAGAAAAGAAGGGCAACCCAGCAGGACTCCAGGTCAGGACAAACCCCTCTCCTTCCCTCTCCTCCTCGAAATTTGGTAAGGGTGATTGGGAGGGTCGAATTTGAGAGGGGGAGTATTTTTGTTAAATTTTTGGGAGGAGGCCTTTGCGCGTTTTTCCAAGTGGGGTGTCAATGTGGTTGGGGGATAGACCCCCACACCTTCCATCTCGACACCTGTTGACGACCACGCCGTTGTTTTCAAAGGTTAATTCTGAGCTTGTTTATTTGATGCTAAATTTGAATGTGCAAAGTCAGCAGAAATTTTTAGCGCGTTTCAATTTCAATGGAATCCCATCCCCATTCCTTTCCTTGGAAAAAGATGAGCGTGTGGAGCGTGAGGAGATCATGTGCATCCACCAACCCGGTGAATTTCCAGAACCGCCGTGGCATCATGCCCTTGCGACGGTGTGGGCCACTACACCACCGTGGTGCTCGATCGGTTCGCAAGAGTCAGCTGGAGTTTCCTTTCATAGTGTGATCTGCGGAAATAAAAAAATGTGCGTCAAAGAAACAGTTTCTAGCCCACAAGAAAAAAGTGCTACGTTCAGAAGTACCAAGAATCACTTTTTGAGTACCAAATCTTTTTTTAACAATCTTTCAATTGTGAACGTTCTGGCGTTAATGCATTAAGCCCATGCAACACGATGCCTAAATTGCGGTTTTACGGGTGACCCGCTTCTTAAGTGACAATACAAAAAAACTAAATGATATTTTTTGCCTTCACTGGTCATAATATCATCGATCACTTTTATTTCACCGGTCTTTGTGAACGTGCAAGCCGTTGTTTACGTTTTATCGCCCAGTAATTTTATTTCGCAAACACAAAAATCACAGTCGGTATCAATTTTCTTGGATTATAATGTTTTTTTTCGTGATGTTTGGCAACAACAAAGAATGAATAGAATGTGCTGTGTACAGCTGGGCTGGTTGCGTGTCCAGTCGACAGCGCGGCAACGAGCATGTGGTGCCAAGGTCATTGACGGTTGCACGGTTGGCCTGCTCGCGGTGTACTCTCTCCCTCACAATGATACTCTTCCGATAGCAACAAATTTACTGCGGTGTAAATGCTGAAAATGGAAAAACAACAACACGAACATGAATGATCATTGAATAATTCATTTTTACATTGTTTGTGTGATGCTCACACAGCGACACGCGCGCGTGCAACAAACACCATGCGTTCAAACGCTTTTGATTTTCGGCGCAAGGCTTTGGCCGATCACGGTGATGCAAAGGAAACAAATGCAAACGATACGAGAGAGAGAGAGAAAGAGACGGAATAAGGAAAAGGGCGAAAGTGAATGGAGTGAGTGCCGCCTCAGGTGTACGTACATGCGTGATGCACTCGGGGCATTTGATTCTGTAATTCTGTGCACAATGACCTTCCGTTCAATGATCGTCGTTGTCATGTTGCTTGTGCACATGCACATGATCACTGCGTATCCACTGACGCATGCTGGGCATATCGATAAACAAGTAAATCGAACCAGTCGTCATTTTTGACACTGCTGCCTGCGAGGCAATTGCACCCTGAGCCATTCTGGCGTGTGTGTGATCAATGATCACCAGTGGTAATGTAAGTGTGCTTGCACTTCGCTTGCTGACATGCAATGCAAGCACGCATCGATCAGTATTTATTTGTCTTTATTGGCAATAGAAGCTGATCGTCAGCAATACCGGTATTATTGTTGACCATGTTCACAGGTTGATATTTGACAGCCAGAAGCGTGTTGCTGCTGTTGATATGCCTGCGAGTCTATTACATCACGCACATGATCCAGTCTTTCGTTTACATACCTTTCTCTCAGTCTCGTACCCTTCACTATTTTTTCACAATCGGTTACCTTGAGGAAAAGATTAATTGGTACAACAGGTTTTCAGAAATCGTGGATCATGTTCTCAAGTTTTTCAAACCTTCGCATGTTGCTTTGAGAAAAGTCGCTCTCTGCGCATTTAAAAGGCGGAATGAGTGTTTGTGGCACAGTAAATAACTAGCAGCTGACCTGTGCCTACGGCCCGAGCAAGAAATGTTTGCGGTTTTGTTAACAGCAAAGTACGCACCTGCGGACTTATCGACATTTATTTGCTTCTGTTTTCCTGAAACGGGAAACGTGTTGATTTTTTTAACCAAAAATCATGTACAATACGTCCGGCAAAGTTTTTAATTTGAAACAACATTCAAACCGTGGAAGTTAGTGTTTTTCATCCATTTTTGCTGAGCATCTTTGCCTCGTTTTCTGATTTTCAACTGCCTTTCTTTTTTTGACGTTTTCTAGGATGGTCCATGTTACCATGTCTCTAAGATACTGGTGTTACTAATCCATTGTTCGAAGTTTTATGAGATGGTCCATGTTACCATGTTCCCATCAGATACCAACATGTACCGCACGGTGGGCTGACGGCATGATTTGCTTGGTGAAATTCTACCAATGGCTTTCAGTGTTTTTTGTCTTACAACATTTTTTGATCTCATATGGTTTTTGTTTCTCACATTTTTGTTTCTCAAAGAATGCAAAGAACAAAAAACCAGTACATGTAACTGTCGAAAATATCGTGGTTCGAATTGAGCAGTTTGCATGTTGCTTTCTTTTGCGACGATTGCATTGCGCCCTTGCAGGTGCCAGACGTGCGATGCACCCAAATGCCGCTGACTGAGTTGACTGGCGTCACGGACGGAGTGAGCGTAGCGCCATGCAGCAGCACGTAGTGTTCAGCTTTGTAACGTTGTTCACATTGGCGAGCACGCAGCGTAACTCGATTCCGAGCACACCGCAGATTGCCTGTCAGGCGTCCAGGATCACGGTGGTCGTCAAAACTGAGCAGCCGTTCAGCGGAAGAGTGTTCCTCAAAGGTGGGTGGGTGCGTGTGATCTCACCAAGCGATTTTGCTACAAACTTGTTTGCCTGATATTTCTGCAGAGTGGTCCAAAAGTAGTGGGTAGAACTTTCAATCGTTCTAACTCGCCAACGGTTGGACTGTTTGAGCTGAAATTTCAGTCGCTTACTTACGAAGCACAAACTTAGATCTTCACCAATTTTTAACCCAAACAAAAGAATATTGCTCTTGTGCGGAATCAAAGTTCGAAAAAACAAATTTTTGCATGAAAAACAGCATTTTTTTCTGTCTCACATTGGATTTCTTCATCGATACCGTCAAAAAAGCAATACAACTATTGCTGCTTTTAATTTCCCTTCACACAATTGCGAAGATTTTTATTTTCACCCCTCAATTGCCCCATGCTAAGCGCGCAAAAGAAGCGCGAATGTGCGCGAAACATCATGTTGTGTCGACCGACGTTCGCCAGTGGCTCGACGAGTCGTTTTCGAACAAATGGATCGGTCGCAGGGGCCCAACCGAATGGCCGCCGCGTTCGCCCGATCTCACGCCTCTGGACATTTTCGCGTGGGGTTTCATCAAAGGGATTGTGCGCGCGCAAAAGCCGAAAACCAAGGACTCGATGAAAGAAATGATCGTGAACGCGTTTCAGCACGTGGACACTGAATTGTGCCAGAAAGTGATTTTTTCAGTGTCTAGTGGGGCTCGATTGTGCATTGAAGCTAGCAGCTCACATTTCGAGAAGGATTAGCTTTGATTTTTGACAGTTTTTTTGCTCAATTTGTGACGTTATTGATGAATAAATCCGATGTGAAATTGAAAAAATGCTGTTTTTCATGCAAAAACTTGTTTTTTCGAACTTTGCTTCTGCACAGAGGCAATGTTTTGTCGGTTGGGCTAAAAATTGGTGGAAGAATAAGTTTTTTTTGGTTTCTGAGTAAGCGACTAAAAATTCAGCTCAAACGGTCCAACCGTTGGCGACTTAGAGCGATTCAAAATTGTGCCCACTACTTTTGGACGGACCACTCTGTACTTCTGAACGGCGTTGAAGAATTGTCATAAATTGTAGATAGCCAAGCAAAACGATGTAGCTCGTTAAAGCCGCCGTTGTTTTGTTCAGGCAACTCAAACCGTCAAGAATGTGTCACCGATTTTTCGCAACATTCGTCGTCCGGTAACGACAGCCGGGTGTTGCACGTAGCAGTCGACTACAATCTGTGCAACACGGAACGAATCAGACAGGTGACGTCATGTCATCTTTCTTCCTTTAAGTTAAACAATGTTTGAACCGGTCATGATATGCATTTATCTACACGCACAGATAGGGAAAATGTTTCCCTGCAATTTGAAATCAGCAAAACTTAATGTGATCTGACGGCACTTTTGTGCAAGAAAATAGCTGATTTAATGTGATCTTTTTTACGCAATAAAATTATTTTAATTTCATCGGACTATATACGCTCGGCCGTAAAATTTTAGTTTTCAGCTGTCCGGCCTTTCCATAATTCCATTCAAACATTACGTGCACGAAATGATAATAGTATAATAGATCGAACTACTTTGTATTTGAGTCAAGTCTAAAACTGAATTGCCTGAGATTGAATTGCAACTTTCTGTGGCTTTGATTCTCTTGAATTGAATTGATCGATGGGTGCCTTTGAATTCCAGACTGAACTGCTTTTTCTAACCAATTTGCATTTCAGCTGCAACCTCCAGGTATAATTTACGCGAACACGCTTGTTGTTCAATTCCATCAAATCTTCATCACACGTGGTGACCGTGCGTATCACATTCGGTGCTTCTATTCAGAACTGCAGCAGACTGTCACACAATCGTTTGATGTTAGGTCAGTCAGTGGCGCAGATAAACTGACTTTTTAAACTTCGTTTACTTTTTCGTAGTTAAAAATTCAATGCCTTTTTTATTTGGTAAAGTGCACTGACTTAATATTTTTTAATTTTTTTTTGAAACGCACTATGTGTGTTTTGTTGTGTTCAGCATGCTGCCAACGGGTGCATTAACGCACGAGTTGGCATTGCCCGTTTGTGAGTACACAGTGCGCAGGGGCACAGCCAACGGTCCATTAGTGCGAAGTGCGCAAGTCGGCGATGTGGTCTACCATCGCTGGGAATGCGTCGGCAATGGTAACTGCTGTAGCTGTTCGTTTCGAGTCTTTGAAGACGACCGTAGTTTAAATAAGTTTCTGTGCGGCACAAATACCCAATCTTTTATGGCTTCTTGAACTTTAGCTTTTCAGCTTTTTTTATAGAACACATTTCATATGCCGTAGAACTTGTGACGATTTGATGATTGGCTTTTTGCAGAAGCGTATGGAATGATGATTCACGATTGCTTTGTTGAAGACACATCCGGCTACAAGACTGCCATTCTTGACGATAATGGGCAAGTTATTTTCTGACTTTGCCACTTGTTTGTCTCAAGCACTCTTTGCAATATAAAGCTACAACATAATAGACCATAATAAACTACAATTTTCAGTTGCACTTTGGACCCAATTCTACTGCCGCAGTTACACTACAACAACGAGTTGACACTTGCCTACAGTCAAAGTCAGGTGTTTAAATACCCCGACAACTCATTTATATATTTTCGATGTCAAATTCGCATTTGTACCAGATTAGATGGCAGCTGCGACAAATTGTCGGTAAGAACTGTGACAAACTTGTATCAGATTGAATTGAACTATTGAAAACTGATGAAAAGTGGGTTTTTAAAAAACTCAGCCACCAAACTGCGGCAGTGGCAACGGACTGAACAGGATCCCACGAAGTCGTCGTGATATAATATCAGCAGTGTCTTCGAGTAGCTCATCAAGGCTACGACAAGCACACATGTTAGCAGCGACTGAAGACGATTACGATGTCATCACTAAAGAAATACTGGTACTCGACGAGGCTGACAACTATGCGGCACTCACTGACGGACTACTGGGTAAATCGCATCGTCATATGTTCGGCGTTTATAAAAGTTTATTGTCTAGTGTTTTACTGCAGATTCTTCCTTTGATATTTGATGGAAAACAATGGTTGCATTTGCAGATCAGTTCAAAAACGATCTCAGTCACACGGCAGTGCAGAGGAAGCCAGCCACATTCAGTGGCGACGACGATTTCTTGTCTCGTCATCTCTGCTCAAATCGCATTGTGCTCGTATCATTCTTCTTTGGTTCATTCGTCTGTTTTATTGGCGCTGTCATATTTTTGGCACATATTTTTCAACGGGCACACGCATCACGCAATCTTATCGGACTACCGGAATGCACTAAGTGACGAAAACAGTGTCTCTGAACCGTGAATGATGACAAACTTTGACGTCGGTCCGGATGGTGTGTACAAACGTACGCATAAAAAACAAATGTCTGCTTTGCTTTCCATCAGTTTCTCAACGATCAATAATACCTGTTTTAAGTGATTGTTACAATTTTTCTTGATAACCTGTAATCTGTATCAAATCTAACTCGCTTTTCCGTGTACATTGAAGAGCTTATATATTGCAAAATTGGTTTTTTTGCCAACAACTATATATGGCGATAAGTTGTTTATGTATTCCAATTATTTAATCATGCAAACCACAAAATATTTGTATCAATGCAATCAAAAACGTTGCCAATGATAGTGTCAAGTTAATGCATAAATTTGTAACTGCCACGCCTTGTTTTTGATGGTGTCTTTTTCAAAGAAAAATGCGATAAAATTTGAATGAATGTGAGTAAGCGGTGTGTGGCGCCTGATCGAAACTTATCAGAGTTGATAAACAGCTGCAATGATCAGTGGCACCAGCCGTACACAGTGTATGTACAACTGTGTCAATAGCAATAGGCAATCACACAATCAGCACTTACAGCGCTGCTGAAATGTATTGCGTTTGATCTCAAGTAAAAATTGAAATCGAAACAGAATGAAAACTTTCTTTCTTGTACTTACGCTGTTTGTTCTGTTAGTCGTGAAGACTTCAAAAGCTTCAATACAAAAAAGCGGTTCACCAGCGCTGTCTTCGTCAGCAATGCCACCCAATTATTGCTTAAATGGAGGAACACCACTTGGTGATGGATGGTGCTATTGCCTGTGGCCGTACTATGGCCAACATTGCCAATGTCCGTTTGTTTTTTTTTGCATTTTTATGGAGAAATTAAGTAGTTGCAAAGATTATTTGAAGTGTGCTGCTTTGGTGTAATGGTTATCGCGTTTGATCTCCAACGCTCCGAATCCCCGGCCTCGAGCGCCGATGCGGGGATCTGCACGCTCGGATGTACTTCGCGACTGAGTTAAAAAATTCAGCAAAGTTAATTATTTAGGGTTTGGTTGTTCAAAACTGCGTTGAGTGTTATGTTTGTTGCTCAACTGTTATTCCACAATTCTCTCGTTTCTCTTCTCGTTTGTGTTTTATTCAGATGCAGTTTTTTAAATTGTTGTAGGCATGACTAAGGTGGGCAAGCCACTCACTCACTCACTATTCGACGGTTAGCCACTCACTCACAATAAAACAGTACTAGTTATTGAAACGTAAGACAGCACGTGGCACAGAGCAATACGAAAACAACGCTTTTATATGCGACCGCATCCAATGTTAAGAAAGTAGCTGACAACTAATTAAGAGAGTAGCTTAGCCATTCCCAAGTGCTCCATCATTTGCTTCATCAGCAACACAGTTCGCAATAGTAAGGAGGTTATAAAGGGACATTACATATTGACCATTTTACAGGGAAAACGGTCCACTTTAGCGCATGGAATGCAGCTGCAATGTGATCTGCATCCAAAAAACACGCTACTCAGATTTTTACAAGTCGAATTTGACTTGTAAGATTTTTTGAGTAGTTGAGGAGTTGAGGAGTCTTTTATAATACCAAACAAAAATTTACTCCTCAAAACACTCCTCAACTCCTCAACTCCTCACTCCTCAGCTCCTGACTTTTATAAAACCCGTTTTCTTCTGAGTAGAGAGAAAAAGTGAGTAAAACTCCTGAACTCCTTAACTTCTCACTTTTATAAAACTGACCACAGCACGCGGTATGGAGCAGCAAAATGGTTTACATTACCATTATTTGTATGTGCGAATTATACCCTAATGATGCAGCCATGCGGCATATTTAGCGACGCATTGCAACTGCATTAAAGTGGGCCGTTGTTCCTTTGCATCAACAAATTACAAGATGACACCTCAGTTGAAAATTTTCAGATAATGCATGGTCATCGTCCACGACACCTATAACAACGACACCTACGGTCACAAGTACGACTATTTCAGTCATTACGTCATCAGAAACCCCTACCTCGCCCGAGATCACATCAACGACACCATCAATCACACCCTCTTCAGAAACGCCTACCTCGCCCGAGATCACATCAGCGACACCATCAATCACACCCTCATCAGAAACCCCTACCTCGCTCGAGATCACATCAACGACACCATCAATCACACCCTCATCAGAAACCCCTACATCGCCCGAGATAACATCAACGACACCATCAATTACACCCTCTTCAGAAACCCCTACCTCGCCCGAAATCACATCAACGACACCATCAATCACACCCTCATCAGAAACCCCTACCTCGCCCGAGATCACATCAACTACACCATCAATCACACCCTCATCAGAAACCCCTACCTCGCTCGAGATCACATCAACGACACCATCAATCACATCCTCATCAGAAACCCCTACCTCGCCCGAGATAATATCAACGACACCATCAATTACACCCTCATCAGAAACCCCTACCTCGCCCGAGATCACATCAGCGACACCATCAATCACACCCTCATCAGAAACCCCTACCTCGCTCGAGATCACATCAACGACACCATCAATCACATCCTCATCAGAAACCCCTACCTCGCCCGAGATCACACCAACTACACCATCAATCACACCCTCATCAGAAACCCCTACCTCGCTCGAGATCACATCAACGACACCATCAATCACATCCTCATCAGAAACCCCTACCTCGCCCGAGATAATATCAACGACACCATCAATTACACCCTCATCAGAAACCCCTACCTCGCCTGAGATCACATCAACGACACCATCAATTACACCCTCTTCAGAAACCCCTACCTCGCCCGAGATCACATCAACGACACCATCAATCACACCCTCATCAGAAACGCCTACCTCGCCCGAGATCACATCAACTACACCCTCAATCACACCCTCATCAGAAACACCTACCTCGCCCGAGATCACATCAACGACACCATCAATCACACCCTCTTCAGAAGCCCCTACCTCGCCCGAGATCACATCAACGACACCATCAATCACACCCTCATCAGAAACACCTACCTCGCCCGAGATCACATCAACAACACCATCAATCACACCCTCTTCAGAAGCCCCTACCTCGACCGAAATCACATCAACGACACCATCAATCACACCCTCTTCAGAAACCCCTACCTCGCCCGAGATCACATCAACGACACCATCAATCACACCCTCATCAGAAATCCCTACCTCGCCTGAGATCACATCAACGACACCATCAATCACACCCTCATCAGAAACCCCTACATCGCCCGAGATAACATCAACGACACCATCAATTACACCCTCTTCAGAAACCCCTACCTCGCCCGAGATCACATCAACGACACCATCAATCACACCCTCATCAGAAACGCCTACCTCGCCCGAGATCACATCAACTACACCCTCAATCACACCCTCATCAGAAACACCTACCTCGCCCGAGATCACATCAACGACACCATCAATCACACCCTCTTCAGAAGCCCCTACCTCGCCCGAGATCACATCAACGACACCATCAATCACACCCTCATCAGAAACACCTACCTCGCCCGAGATCACATCAACAACACCATCAATCACACCCTCTTCAGAAGCCCCTACCTCGACCGAAATCACATCAACGACACCATCAATCACACCCTCTTCAGAAACCCCTACCTCGCCCGAGATCACATCAACGACACCATCAATCACACCCTCATCAGAAACCCCTACCTCGCCCGAGATCACATCAACTACACCCTCAATCACACCCTCATCAGAAACCCCTACTTCGCCCGAGATCACATCAACGACACCATCAATCACACCCTTATCAGAAACCACAAGTACGTTGGAGACTACAGCTATGACAACGTCAACAAGCGCTTCATCTACCACCAGTTACAGCAATCACACTTGTGAATGCGGTGAAAGTGTATTCACAGGAACGAATGGTTCTTTTGCGTCCCCTCGCTATCCAGAATCTTATTGTAACAACCTCAGTTGCCTGTACGAAGTTACTGTTCCCGAAACGTACATTGTGCAGATCCGCTTTCTCGGCCAATTAGAATCATGGGACACGTCAAATTCAAGTCATGATGAGATTTTGATTCACGATAGCACGTGTGAACCTTCCGCAACTCCAGTGTAGGTTTTTAAAGTTTAATATTATTTTTTAGATGATTTGCGCATCACCTTGCTCATTGATCACACATTCAATCAGTGGCTGCCTTTTGTTTGTTGAAATTATGCTGACTGATTTTTTTTGCTACAGCGACTAGTTTATGCAGTCGGTATCGATCTGCGATATCTTTTGTTGATTGGTTTGCTTTTTATCACACGCACACACATGGAACTTCTGTTTCAGACTGTATGGAACATTTGATCGCACATTCTACAGTCGCGCAAATAAGATGAGAATCGTTTTTTCGTCAAACGCAACGGGTACAGCAATGGGATTCGAAGCTCAATTTAAAGCGGTTCATGGCCTCAGAGGAAAATCTGATGTTGATGATTTCAGCATGAGCAACCGACGCAAGTTTTAACGTTGTTATGTTTTTAATAGCTGTTAAAAAAATTCGTCACACTTTTACTATCAAATTCGTTTGTGGGGTTCGCGAGACTGTTTTTCTGCAAAGGACAATGAAAACTGTTAGTGGTTTGCAGCGGTGCTTCGCGACCCGAATAATCAGCCGCCGGCGCAGCAAAGCAGCAGCAGCTGCACCTCACAATGCCCGCCAAAGTACCACCACGGTCAAGAGGGTCAAATTACATTGCGCAAATATTGCAATAACATGAGCTGTGAAATGCAAATTATCGTGCAACCAGGCGACGTTGTACAGCTTCTCGCGTATGGTTACACAGAAAAAGACAAAGACATTCTAACGATTTTCGAATCCGTTTGTTCCTTCTATTCGTTTCCAGCGTAAGTTCCCACAAGACACAAGTTAAGTCAAATTTAATAATATTTACATTTCATTTTCAGTCAAACTAGATTTATTTAAATTTAGTATAATAGATTTGTTCGTTAATCAATATTAGTACATGGTTATTTAGACTCTCCGGTCATTTCGACACCATCTACTACAGTATGAAGAACAAAATTGGCATACACTTCTGGTCAGATAGTCAAACAACCGACACCGGTTTTGTACTGGTATGGCGAACAAGAACCGCAGGTAAACAACGTTCTATGAGGATCACAGACACAAAGTAATCTTTTCTCAATGTGATCACCATGAAAGGCACACATGAACTGCAGCTTCAACGCCACCACCTCCACTTCCACCGCCTCCAAGACCAGGGCCGTGTGCCTGCCCAGATCCAGACATCATTTATGGTGGTACTGATGGCGTTATTCAGTCACCACGGTACCCCAACAAATATTGCAACAACCTCAATTGCATCTACCGCATCAGCGTGCCAAATGGATTTTTGGCAAACATTGTTATTTGGGGCGAAACATGGTACATGTTTGACTTCGTCAGCATTTACGGGACCAACGTTGGGACAAAGCGGTTAGTGGCAGAAACAAAACGGAAAAGAATTTAAACGAATTATTGCTAATTTCCTTTTTCCTTTTTTCAGCTTGACAGGATATTTTTACGGCGACTATCTTGGCGTTAATCAAAATTTAACAGTACGTTTTAAAACCGATGATTTCGGCGTCACGTACACAGGATTCCGAGCATTGTACAAAGCTCAACCAGCAACAACCACAACCACTTCAGCTTTTACTACTTCAATCAGTTCAACACATTCTGTTGTAACATCAACGGAGACCCCTGTCTCTACAGAACTAACCAGCACAACTTCGG